>LNSY01016619.1:0-11619 GCA_002024485.1 Artocarpus camansi
TTTTTTTTTTTTTCCCTTTTTCCTTCTGTTTGTTGGAGAGGGATGAATTGTTATAGAAAGTTGATGCAAAATATGGCCTAAATCCTTTCCAATTGATTTTAGGTCTTGCCTTGTAGTACTTCAAAAATATCTGAGTAAAGGAGAAGCATGTATGAGTGAAAGTGAATTGCTTTCCCTCTCTTGGCATCTCTTTTATGCCTGTCATTTATGAAAAATTTACAAATAAATTTAGTAGTCATTTGCCAAAGGTTGCCTTCTTTGAGGAAACCCCATTACCTGGCTTTTGCACAACATCTCTTTTTGTCTCTTTTTCTTTTTGTTTTGCTTGAAATTTATACTACATCTTTTAATTTCATTAACTTGGCACCAAATCAACAATATTTTAAGTAATCAGTTGATGTCTGTTAGTTTAGTTTTTACTAAATGCTGTGTCTAAGAGCAATACTTTAAAAAAAGAAGCCGTACTTTTTTAATGACAAGTTAGTTTCTTCTTACTTAAAAAAAAGTTAGTTTTTTTTTTTTTTTGTTGGGATATGATTTGGTCAAGCCCAAATCAAAGAGTGATAGCCCAATAAAGATGACCCACTATTCATTTCGAGTGAATCGAGCCTATTGAAAGTGTTTGTTTGAACTCATCAGTAGCATTTGAATTGGTTTTGTTGGAAGGGTTTGATGTGTTCGATCTAGATTGTTCAATGTTATTTGGTTCAATGGGAAGGTTTTCTTTAATCAGCTTGATATGGGTATGGTTGAATAGTTAAGACAAAATATTAACTCATTGCTCAATTGGGTCGACACATCAGACTAGGGCTCGAAAGTGTTAGTCGTAGGGTCCATTAACTCACATAGCAGATCATGGCAACATGGCCCGAAACTTACACCCAATGAGGAGTTGACATATGTACCACTACTATAGGCACCATTGGAGTCCACTCTTGCCATCAGTTGACACCCACGATCTTAGAGGAGCCTTTGTAAATAGGAGGAGGGGACACCATTGGGAGGCTTCCAATAAATCTCGTTTGTGCTTCCAAAGCTCTACAGAAATAACATGAGGTGTTAGTATAATTTATCTAAGAAAAATCATAAGGGTCCGTTTGGTAAATGAATTCGAATTAGTGATTTAATTTTAGTTAGTGTGATTTGAATTAAGATTTGAGTTAGTGATTTAAATTGTTATTCGAATCGACCTTTGAATGTGTATTTAAGTTTTAATCTGAGTATAGAATAAAATTGAAATTTGTGTTTGGAGAGATAGTAAAAATAATTTTTGATTTATTAATAGATCTAATAAAATCTTAATGTTAATTATCTTAAAAAATATGCAATATAGATCTTGATTTATTCCTCACTTTATTAAGAACACAGTGAAAAAAAAGCATCTCAATTAGATATCAAATGAAGAAGTTATAATTTTTCTCTTAAATATAGAAGAGAGAATTTTAGTTTTTACTATAGCAAATATATTCAAGTATCAAAAGTTTAAGGGGAGATAAAAACTCTAAAAACTTAGATTCTTGATACTTAAATTATTCGGATTTTAGGGGAAACAAATACGTATTCGAAAGATTTTAATACTCGAATCTAAATTTGAGTCAATTGAATTCAAAGCATGCATGAAACAAACATACCCTAAGGATCATTTTGATATGATAAAGATTATACTCGAAAATTAATTCATGACGCATTTAAAAGAAAATATTTTAACAGAAGTAAAGCGAAGAATCGTTATGTATTTTAAAAAAGTGTTTTGGGGGAAAAATCAAATAAAAAATTAGAAAAAGAAAAAAAAAACAAATAATAAAAGTAAGAAGAAAAAGTTAGAAAATATTTAAAGGGATAAATTTAAGAAAAAAGTACCTCCACAAGAACAAATTAAAGAAAAAAGTATTTATGAAGAATAATTATTGAAAGACTTGAGTAAAAAAATGTTTAAAAAGAGATGTTTGAAAAACATGTTTTAGCATACTAATTAGGAAAAAATTATATGCATCATTTTGATATAACAAATATTATACAGGAAAAAAGTTAAGGACACATTTGAAAATTTTTTTTAATTGAAGCAAAGCGAAGAATGGAGATGTATTTTAAAGAAGCGTCTTAGAGGATAAATCAAATAGAAAAAAATAAAAAATTAGAAAAAGATAACAAAAAGAAAAAAAGGGAGGCATTGCTATGTGGCAAAAGGAGAAGTAGTCACCTTGGCATTTTTATATATGTCTACTAGTGATGAGCACGCGCTGTGTCTTTTATATAAAGGTCTGAAAGCTCTTGCAAAAAATTTTTGATACGAAGATCTAAAGCATCGAAAATACAAATAAAAAAGAGGGAGGATGAAAAAAACCAAAGAAAACAAAAGAAAAAAAAAAGGGGAGGATGAAAGGGAAAAAAAAAGAATGAGAAAAGCAAATAACAAAAGATGAAAAAAATTAAAGAAAATAAAACAAAAAAATAGAAAAGAAAAAGAAAATCCAAAAAAGTTAAAAAGTTAAAAAACAAAATGGGTGTTTGGAAGAATGGTGGCAACCACTTTTACCGTAGCATATGAGAGCTTTTTTTAGTGTAGCAAATTTTTTTTATTGTTACTAAACCATATAAGAGCTTTAGATTATTTATAATTGAGTTTATGATAAGAACTAAAATTGAATGATTTCCACCACTCTTAAACAACTTAAAAAAGATTATAGGAGGACATGTATATTGTCTGTTGGCTTTTTAAGATGGTATAGATAGATTAGCCTATGTAATTGGATTCCGTAACTCGTAATAATTTTTCATTTTTTTGCTTTTAGGATTAAATTAGAGTGTGGGATTTAATGTAAGACGAGCTGTTCAATTAGTGAGTGCCAGCTTTACGTGGATGTGTAGCTTCCCAAATATTAGTTATTATCTATATTTGTACAAGAAAATATTTATATATTATTATATAATACCAAAGGGGTGTTTGTGGGAACGTGGCTATATCTTGAGAAGTCCTTGTGCGAGATATGAAATGTCGATATGGAATGTCGTTTCTGTCTTTTCAGTCTAAAAACATATTAAATGGAATTGTTTTCTTGTAGGGACGTAAAGGCCAATAATTTTTTTTTTATTTTTTATTAAATAATTTAATTTGGAGTTCAATTAAAAAGACACGGGTAGTAAACATGGGTACCCATGTTTTATTTATTTCAAATATTTTATCTAAAACCTTTGCAATAAATAATTTAATTTAAACTTTTTATTAAATAATGATACATTTATATTACGTCTTAAAAAAAACTCTCAAGAAATAAGCAGCTTATGATATAAATATTATTCTCTTATTAAGAAATAGACAGTTTAAAATATCAATATTGTTTTTTGTTTTTTATTAAATTGATGTGAAACTTTTTGTATGTTATAGAACCTGGATATCACACATTTTCTTTTTGAGAAAAAAAAAATCGTGGGATACTGATTTGACATTGCCTAAATATCAAGGTCATAAGTCCCTTCTTCTACATATTGTTCTGATATTCTGCACTCTCCCGTCGCATTCATTGTACCGAGATAAAAAGTGCATAAAAGCAACAAGAGATGACAACATTATCTTAGGCTCATCGTAACGGTACACATTTGCTATAAAAAGGGGTCTAGAGGGTTCCCACGGATCGGATAGAGGAAACACAAGGCTCCCTAGATGGTCAATGTCTAACTTGATATGACAAAGAGAGTTTATGTCAAATTCCATTCCATGTATATCCACTCCCTATTTGACAATATGCCAAATTGCCATCTCACAGCCAGAAAAATTTGCTATTTCTTGAATAGTAGATTTTAATCTAGCTTATAGTGTACTTATTAGGCCGGGCCTGACTCATAAAAAAAGCACTCGAGAAACTATTGGCTTTTTTTTTCATAAGTTTGAATATAAAATTTTGAACAAAAAATTTAGTTTTTTAAAGAAAAAAACACCATAACAAGACCTTTAAAAAAGTACTGTAATAAACAATTTGAATCATGGTTTTTTAACATTATAAATATGATTGAAATGCTTAATAAAAACATTTATTAAGACCTAGTATTTTTTTTATGTAGTACCTTAATACAAAAACAAAAAATATAAATTCTATTTGTTTCAGTTTATGTCTTAAATTAGTTTCAGTTTGTCTTATATTTTAAAGATGATTGATGGACTTACAAGGTATAAGCCAGTTCCAACATGCTTATGTACTTTGTCATACGTTGGGCTTTGATGTTTTATTTGAGCAATATAAAAGCCCAAACGTAGGAGAGCAAGTACAAGAAGACAAACCCAATTTTGGACCCTTTTTTTATTTTCCCCTGGAACCAAATTTTGGACTTTACTTCTTATAAACTCTCTTTTTTTTTTTAATTTCTTTTTTGAAGAATTCTTAAATTTACACCTATGGTGCATTAGGAGCTCATGCATGCACTAAGCTGGCCTCATAAAAGTGAGGAAAAGATATTTATATCTCAGGCAAATAGCAATACGGATTGACGAGAACAAACAAGTTGTGGGGTTTTGGACCCCTTTTTTTTTTAAGGGCTCCCTTAAAACTCTCTCCACAGCCTAAAAAAAAAAAAGAGATTGATTTCACAAATAGTCCTTCAACTTAATCTTAATTCTTTTAATCCTTAACATTTAAAAAGTTTTATTTTAATCCTTCATCTATCACTTTGTTTTAGTTCTTTTCGTCTTGGTCCTTAAAAAATAAGGATTAATCAAAACCATTATATTTAGTTTCTCATTTTAGGTTTATTTTTTTTTTAATTTTGATCCATAAAAATACCTTGTTAATAGAGGGATTAAAAGTAAAACAAAATAATAGATTACGAAACAAAGTATAATTTTTTAAGAATATTTTAATAAATGTTTAACCCTTGACTGAGGGAATGATCAAAATTGAAACAAAGTATAAGATAAGAGGCTAAAGTAGGACAATTTAAATATTATGGATTAAGTCGGGACTGGTGGTAAACTTCAAAACGTCTATAAAATTATCCCAAAAAAAAAGAAATAATAATAAAAAAAAAACCAGGTAGATATTTTGACATCTGCAAAGCAAAGAATCACTTTTTTGGGCCCTTAACAACAACAAGACCCGCAGACATTTCAGAGACTTTTGTGCTCTTTACTTACCCACATGGACCGAAGGTTTCTCTCGTTCCTTTTTTTCCCTCCTTTTTTTTGCTCAAAAAAAGGGAGTGCTAGAACGAGAGATGTGGAGTTTGTCATTTGGGGGGAGGGGGTCGATGGTATTAAAAGTAACACATGTGATAAATAATAAATAGTTTTATAAGACCTCATAAAACTAAAGTATATCTCACTAATCATGAATTAAAAAAAAAAGTTACAGAGAAAATAATAATAATAATATTTTAGTCTTACAGAATTCACTTAATTTCAACACACATATATATACACACACACATTCATGATAATATATTTGATAATGGGTATGATTTTTCATTTTTATTTTATAATGTTTAGTGTTGCTCTATTGGAATAAGAACATATTATCAATTGACAATACCTAAACTGAGAGAATGTTTAACACAAACACATTTAACACTTTACCTTACTGCCTTCACATTTGTCTATGTCTTGCCTCTTAAGGTCTCTCTCTCCTCCATCTTTCTTAATTCTGTTTACAATGTTATATCAAAGGCCCAATTCATGATAGAAACTTTCCATTGCTCACCTTATTTCTTCTTTTTCACTTTGTTTTGTGGGCTTGGAAATTAATGAGTTCTATTGAATGTAGACAATGATCAACTAATAATGCTCACAAATTACTTACGGTTTTCACGAATCAACATGATAAAAATAAAAAAAGGATGAATGCAAATAGCAGACACACAGATTTATTGTGGTTCATGCTTTAATGAGCTATGTTTGCTATATATATATTTTTTATTAAGAGTTCGTATACAAAACACTCAGATGTCTAGAAATGAAAGAATGAAGGTAGTGTTTTTTGATCTAGAGAGAGGAGAGTTCGTTCTTTTTTTTTTCTTTCTTTCTCTTCTTTATATCTCCCTTTCATAAGGTGATGCATTATTATTAAAAATAATTAGAATATTGCTAATTGTGCAAGAATCTCTGTGCTTTGTGCAAGCCTTTGCGCGTGGTGCACCTGTATGAGTAGATAATATATTGAGTCATGTGCTAATGGTCTTAATTTTAGGTGTACTATCTTGACTGCTAATCCTACCTATTCTTTTATGTTTTTCTTAGAATGATGGGTGCAATAATAGGTGCAAGATATGAAGTTCGTTTAACCTCGATCTTATCCTAGAGTGTTGAGGTCAATCAATTATCTCAACTTCCACTCTATTTAAGATAAATAGGCTGAGTTGGGCTTTTCATTTATCTTGCCTTTGGGCTTTGTACCATCGAGATCTCGTATGACAATTGCTCCCCAAGCATGGAATGACTTGACAAGTTGCTTCACGCTTTGGCAGTTGAGGATGTGGCAAGTTTCCAGTCACTTAGGAGTTGAGAACGTGTCCTTTAGATTTGCTTACTGAAAAAGCTTTTCACTAGAGTCATGATTGCATCTGATATTTAGACTTCTTGGGCAACCAAATAGTTAGGCTTACCAGAACACGTGTCATATCCTTGCACGAGGCATTGTATTGTTCTAAGGAGATTTCGATTTCGGCCATTAGATCATCAAGGAGTTTTCCCACCTAAGTTTTGAGTCATTAGATAGTGACCTTTGGTTGCCTTAATCTTTAACCATTGGATCAAAGGTTCCTACACTCGAATACATAAGGGGTTTTGAAACCCTTCTTGCTTCATTTCAATCTAGATTTTAGAGGCTTCAAATTTCCTTTTAAACTTTCTTAAGACTCTCTCTCAAACTCCCTTTCTTCTGCTTTTGTTTTCAAAGCCAAATTCTCTTCATGAATATATTGCAGCTCTTTTGGCCATTCTAGTTGCTAACCCACATCATTGTTCATGCATCTTGAAAATCTTAAGCATCCAAATCCCCACCCTCGCTAACCAATAAGTTTTTGAACTGTAAATTTCTATTTTAAGTTTTTTGAGTTCTTCCCCTTCCTCTCTTTTTTTTGGCTTTCTTTCAAATTTCTAGGTTTGCTCTTGCAAAACATAGGACAAAACGTACCAAGTTAGGCTATTTTGAGAGGCTTTGCTACCATTTTCTAGGATTCTTAGATGACCATGGTCGAATCTATGTTTTTAGTGATAAGTCGATTGTCAAACTTATTGGCATTTTATGTCAATTGTTTGGCTCATAATTGATTGTGGACTAAGCAGGTATGTTTTTAGTTGTTAGGACGACGTCTCAATATAGGGTATTCTTTTGATTTTTTTCCTTTTTTATCAGATCATGTCATCATCTGGTGGTGTCGAAAGGTCAAGTATTTTTCCCAGGTTTTCCCAGACGCTGTTGAGACTGTCAAGACATTCTGGCTAAATGATGAGGCTATCCCTAAGAATGATCCCATCTTCAGGGATATCGATGATTTTGTCATTGTTTCTTCTACCGATAATGTCATTGACTTGGTGGACAGTGTCCTATACCTATCTCCACGATAATTCTAGACCCTAGGTATCCTCGTCTGGTGATGGCAAACTCTAAAGTCCAAAGCTCCTTATCCCATGGAATGGCTATGCAGCGCGAGGAGCCATTAGAGGCTTGTAGTGGTGAGATTATCTCATAGAAGTCTAGGGAGACAACATCCCACTACAAAACCCATAATGTCCATAGGGTGTTTGTCATAGGTAAGGTCGATGGGAGGTATTTTGAGTTTGTGATATCTAACGAACGCCACCATGTCGATGCCATTTTGCCTGAACACCTTGCTACAATAGATACATTATGGCTGGCCAATCCTTCCCCTTCCATCCCTTCGTCAAGAGGCTCTATTGCGAGTTCAAGATCTCGTCGACGCAGCTATCACCTAACTTTTGGTACATCTTTTTGGGGATGTGGATCCTATGGCATCTTCAGTTTGACTCTTTCCTTTATCTAGATGAGTTCTTATATTGTTAGTGCATCAATCAGTCTCCGTCTAAAGGCTATGATTACATGGGGGCCTATAGCAACCAAGCCAAGGATAAGATTCCCCCAATTGTTTTGGATCTCCTACTTCTAGTCATGAATGGAAGAAAATGCTCTTTTTTTATACTAAAGGAGGACTTCAACACCCATCCCCTTGATGGGCAACGAGGGTATAGCCCTAGGAAGTAGGAAGTCGACACCACCTGGAGAACTGCTAGCAAGGCTCTAAAACCTTACAACATCAATATTTAGGCTTCCATTGTCTTCCTTTAACTTCAAGATTTAGTCTTCCATTAACTTAGCCTTTTTCTTATAGAGCTCATAGACCGCCCCGTTCTTTCTCAATAGAGACAGGAAAGACTTAGACAAATTGTAGCCCTTCTAAATGGGGATAGGCAAATTACAAACCTCCTTATGAAAAAGAATAAAAAGAGGTTGGGATTAATATTAACTCTCCCAGATCCTTCCTATGTCATCCCTAATTAACCCTCTTCTAGTGGGGGCCTTAAGGGTTGGTTTTTTGGCTTTACATTTACGTAATATGCTTCATAAAGAAGCCCGATAGTTCGAAGAAGGATTTGAGTTGCCAATCTTTGAATGCCCCTTAATCCAAAAGGCAACAGGTTGATGACAGCATGTTGTTTCCCAAATGTCAAAAGGAGAAAGTGACGGCCAAGATCTCTGATCTTCCTTTTCCTCCTTCCGAGAAAGATCTTCCTCTCTTATTGAGTGGTTGAGTAAGAGATAGGAATTTCATCATGCACGTCCTGTTCAATGCCTAGGTAGGGAACATGCTAGACCTTCCCCCTAGATTTAGCCTTGTCTTCTAAGCCATTTATGAATTCATTTTTGACAAGGACTGGGAGGCGGCTAAGAAGCCTCCTCTCTTGGAGCGACATAGGGAGAAAATTCGCAGCTAGGTTAATGTAAGTATCTTCTAACTTTCCTTTGCCTGCTTCCTTCATCTCTTGTCTACTTCTTTCTAATCTTGTAGTTTGTGCACAAGCTATAATGATGGCCCTTATCTCATACGGGGAGATCAAGAAGCTAGTGAACGACTTGGTCGGCCCTTGTAAGAAGATGGAAGGACTGAGGGCTCTCTTTGACAGGGAGAAATGGGTGGCCAAGGATGCCAAACATAAGGAGACTAAGGCCCAGCTTCTCCTTATCAAGGAGTGAGAGGACTCGAAGATTCTTGCCAAGACAATCGTTGAGCTCTTTGTATAGATTGAGAGCATGAAGAAGCAAGCGCGTTAGGTTGAGAAGGATCAGGAGGCTGGCAAGAAAAAGATCCAAGAGCTAGAGGGGTCGATGCATAATGTGGCGAAAGAGGTGATTGAGAAATTCTAGGAGTCGGAAGAATACCAAGAATCCAAAAGGCCATTCTTTGGTTGGCAGGTAAGCAGATTGTTGAACACTTCTACATTTTTCATCCCAACTTGGACTTGTCCTTCCTATATACTTTCGATGCCTCATTTTTAGTTGATAACTCAACTGCTACAGAGAAGGAGGCCTCGGCAATGGAGAAAAGAGCCTTGGGGGGCGAGGAATGAACTTCTTGTATGTTTTTTTAGCTTTTGTAATGGCTTTCTCCTTTCATCAATACAATCAATATGTTAATATCTTCTTTCGTACTTCATCATTATTTAATCATGTTGAGCGTAGAGATAACAAGCCAATTGATTTATAACGTTAACAACTTGGTAACTCAAGAAATATACTAAGGCTTTTTACTTTGTGTAAAGGTCTACTAAGGCTTTGTTTTGTGTAAAGGTCTCCGTTAGAACCAAAGGCTCCACCTTTTCCACTTTTCCTCTTCGATAGTTGAAGGGATTTGGTCGTAGAAGTAGACCTTAGGGCATAATGCTCAGCCATTTAAGATGGCAAACATTTGTTAAGGCTTTTGCCTTTTGCAACCCTATTGGGTGTAGGGATTTTAGGGCTTTTTGCCTTAGAGTGAAGGCTTTAAAGCCATATTGGCTCTATTGCCCCCCCATGTCAAATGTAGAGCAACTCTAGTGTTTGACATTTTTTGAATAATTTAGATACAGAGATTTTAGTTACCAGAAAACAACTCATGTGGAGTTTTCTTTCAAATTAACAAAGATAGTATTTACATTACTTGTAATAAGGTTGTAGATGCTCAGCGTTCCATGGATGCTGGACACATCGACCCATCATTGATTCCAGCATGTAGGTCCTTGGTCTTATGATGTTTTGAGTTTTATAAGGCCTTTCTCAATTTAGGCTTATAGTTCCAACATTCCTTGGTTTCATGTTAAAAGTTACTCTACTCAAAACTAAGTCTCCAATGGCATATCTTCTTTATTTAACCTTCCTATTGTAATATCTCATAGTCTTTTTATGATAAGTAATGAGGTGAATTTGCTAGTCAATCCTTCGTTCTTCTAACAGATCATACTTGGCATCCATGAGTTTGGGGTTTTCTTGTACATTGTACCCCATTACTCGACTAGTTGGGGCAATCATCTCTACCAGCAAGACTACTTACGTGCCATAAGTGAGGGAAAAAGGGAGCTTCGCCCATAGTAGTTTTGCTTGTACTTTTGTAAGCCCATAAAACCTTAGGCAACTCTTCTGCCCATTGCCCCCTGAGGTCATCCAGGCATTTCTTTAGTATGTGCTTGATGATTTTGTTAACTACCTCGACCTGTCCATTTGTCTATAGATAAACAATGGCTATGAAGTTTTTATGGATGCCAATGTCTTCATAGAATTTCCTTGTCCTAGCATTGTCGAATTGCTTACTATTGTTAGAAACAAGTGAATGGGGAATATCAAAGCAGCAGACAATATGAGACCAAATGAAACTTGTGTAATTTGTCTAAGTGATTGTGGTGAATTCTTTGGCTTTTGCTATTTCATGAAATAGTCGACGGTGACTATTACGAACTTAAGTCCCTGAGCGTAGTGACAAACAGACCGATCATATTGATTCCTTATTTTGCAAATGGCCACAGGCTTAAGATCGAAGTCAGGTTTTCAGGGTGAGATCTTGGCATGTTGGCATAATACTGACACTTGTCATATTTTTTGGCATACTCGTGTGCATTCTTTTTTAAGGTATGCCAGTAGTATCCCCTTCTTAATGTTTCATGGGTTAACAACTGTCTTCCCAAATGATTCCCACACAAGCCTTCTTATATCTCTGCAAGTACTTTCAACCGTTCATCCATAATGAGGCAATAGAGAAGAGCGGTGGAATTACCTCAACGGTAGAGCATGTTGTCATGTAGTAAGTAGTGTGCCGACATGTAATGGGTCCTTTTGGCCTCTAAAGGACTAGGGGGTAGCCCTTGTTTCAAGAGGTAAGAGATTATAGGAGTCATCTAATTCTCCTTTTGGTCTGCCACCATTGCACCCTTGGCCTCTTGCTACTAGACGGTAGGAAGTTCTAGAATTTCCATAGGGACAACTCTTAATAACTTAGAATCTTTGGACATGGCTATGCGAGCTAACTATTTGCATTGCTATTTTTAGTACGTGGTATCTACATGACTTCCCAAGTTCAGAACTTGGAAAGTTCTTTCTTGACTCTTGTTGATGGTAACGCCCCACAAATGTTTTTCTTTTAAAACCG
>LNSY01016824.1:0-11477 GCA_002024485.1 Artocarpus camansi
AAATTGGTAACTTATGTTAAATTATTAGATTGGCTAAAATTTGACAAGATCAGACAATTCATGTCTGTTTATCAGTTGAATTAAGTTTTGGTAAATTAATTCAAGATAAACTTGTTAAATTATTAGGAATATTTATTTTTCTAGAGATTGTTTGGATATGACTGTTTTGATTAGATAACTTCTCTATTGGGTTATTTGCATTAAAACTAAGGCTCTATCCAACGAATCTTGAGTGGGAAATATAAGATTCTTAGGGATCATATTATCATAAGTTCGACAGGCTAATCAGTTAGTTCGACATGCCGATGGAGCAAGTTCAGCAAACCGACCTGTTAGTTCAGCCTACTGATCTAACGATAATTTGATCATGTGTTTTTTACATGATTTTACCAGAACTTGATCCAGATTCAAATTTTTGAGTTCTTATCTAATAATGACCAATCTTGAAGACGACCTCTATAAATAGGAAGTGAGTTTTCTAAGTTATATAGATCAGTTGAGAAGTTAAAAGTGAGTATTATAGTGTTAGATACTCTAAAACTCCCTAAGAGCTATTGTTCATAATCACAAACCTTTGTTGTAGGTCTTCTCAATTGGTTGGAAAGAGAGGCACTAGCAAAAAAGCTGTACGACATATGCCCACATGCACTCCAATCGTGGATAAAGAATAGCAAAAAAGATTAGTTAGTTGCGGCTCTTCTAGAATGTTCTTCTCTTCAGAGATTGTAGGAGCTCTTCAACATACAAAGATAATAAAATCTGATTAATTTATACATATAGCATGTCCAACTTGTGTTTTGGAAAAAATTTTGATTTTAAAATTTTTAAAATTCCACTGCGTATTTATTTTTCCAAGAAGATCTAGGGAATTGGAGTTAAAGAATAAGGCGTCACAAAGGAAGGACTCTAATAAAGATGAAGGTTTATTCTCTCAGGGCAGACCAACAAAAAGGGAACCAAATAAATTGAAGAATAGACCAAATTCCAGATCGAAGTCAAGAATGGGTCAGAGAAAGTGTTGCTATGCTAACAAGATTGGCCACATTAAAAGATTCTACAAAAAATGGAAAAGGAAGATTACAGAGTAAAATAGGACTAAAGAAGATGTAGCAGCAGCAGCAAATCATGTTCGTGAATATGATAGTTTGGAGATGCTATTGCTCATACAAATCAGCATGAGAATGAGTGCAACTTGGACTCAGTATGCACGTACCATATGTGTCCTAAAAGAACGCTGTTTACTGAGTATAAAAGGATAAATGGTGGTAAGGTACTCATGGGGAACAATCACCCCTGTATAGTGACTGGTATTGGTTCAGTTACTCTTAAACTGAATGATGGCACAACTTTTCTGTTGAAAAATCTCAGATATGTTCCTGAGCTTAGAAGAAATCTAATTTCTTTAGGATCTTTGGATGATGAAGGTTGTTCTAGTAAGGTTGAGAAAGGGTCTCTAAAAGTACTAAAAGATTCTCTTGTAATCCTAAAAGGAACTAAATAACACGGCCTTTATATGTTGCACGGCCACACAGTGACAGGGACTATAGTAGCTACAGCAAAGGGTGAAAATACTGCTACTTTATGGCATAAACGGTTAGGTCATGTGAGTGAACATGGCCTACAAGAGCTAAGCAAATAGGGGTTACTGGGAAAGGAGAAAATCACTCACCTAGAGTTCTATGAGCAGTGCATTTTCGGAAAGCAACACAGATTGAAGTTTGCAACCTCGACCTATAGAGTAGAGTCTCCCTTGGAGTATGTTCATGCTAATTTATGGGGATCAAAAAGAGTTACAACACACGGTGGCCATAGGTATGTTCTGTCTATTGTTATGATCACTCAAGAAAGGTATAGATCTGTCTCTTAAAACAAAAGAATGAATGTTGTAAAAAGTTTAACAGTGGAAAATTTTGGTAGAAAATCAAACTAACAGGACCTTAAAGGCCATAAGAACTGATAATGGGATAGAATTTTGTCTTGACATTTTCACTTAATTTTGTGAAGAGAAAACCATACTTAGGCACAAAACTAATAAGACAACTCCCCAATAGAACAGAGTTATAGAACGGATGAATAGGATACTCATGGAAAGGGTGAGATGCATGCTATTTGAGGCAGTATGTCAAAATCCTTTTAGGGAAAGGCTGTAAGTACTTCACGTTATCTAATCAATAGAAGCCCCTGTAAGCCTATTGGAGAGTTGGTTAGCGAAAGCTCCAAATTTTCTAACCTAAGGGTATTTGGATGTGTAGCTTATGCACATCAAAAAGAGGGTAAGCTATATCCTAGGTCTAAGCCTTGCATATTCTTAGGATATCCTGAGGTGTGAAAGGATATAGATTGTGTTATAGAGATCATTCACATTTTAAAATCTTGATTAGTAAGGATGTTATATTTAATGAGCATAGTATGCCATATTTAAACCAAGAAAAATCTTTGCTATTTCTACTAACCTTGCAGGTTTAGATACAAATGCTGCTAAGAAATTGTAGATTGAGGGGGAGAAAGATTTAACACTAAACAATTTTGTACAACAACATGAAATTGATAAGGATATTATTCAGGATGAAAATTCTATGCAAGAAAATGTAGAGCAAGTACCCAAGGTTGTGGAAGACTATACAAATGTCCTTGAAGATTTAAATGATTATGTTTTATCAAGAGATAGGCAAAGGAGAAATATAAAGCCTCCAGAAAGATATCAAGGAGGTAACATAATTGCCTACGATAGAAGTCTCTGAGCCCTGAACCTATCAAGAAGCAGTATGTGGTAAGATGGCAAGTAAGTGGAAAAATGCTATGTTGGAAGAAATGTTGTCTCTGTGGAAGAATAAGACTTGGATTCTTGTTGATAAGCCTAAGGAAAAGAAAACAATTGACTGCAAGTGGGTCTATAAGTTGAAAGAAGCTGCTACTCCTAATAAACCCAAAAGGCTTAAAGCAAGATTGGTGGCTAAGGACTTCAAAAAAGTAGAAGGAGTGGACTACACTAAAATATTCTCACCAGTTGTGAAGTATAAGACTATCAGGACTTTTTAGCTTCAGTGGTTCAAGGAAATTGGGAGTAACAGGAAATGAATGTAAAAAACCGCCTTTTTGTATGGTGACTTAAAGAAGATGATCTACATGAAGTAACCACCTGAATTTGAAGTTAAAAACAAAGGTGAAAAGGTTTGTTTATTGAATAGGTCACTGCATAGTTTGAAGTAGTCACCGAGGCAGTGGTACAAAAGGTTTGACCACTATGTTATTAACGTTGGGTTTAGAAGTAGTAGCTATAATTCTGGTCTTCATTTAAAGGATAACCATACAGAGTCGGCTTTTTTTTACTACTTTATGTGGATGATATGTTAATAAAAAAACAAGAGTATAAGTGTGATTGAGAAGATAAAGAACATGTTAAACTCTGAGTTTGATCTAAAGGATTTGGGCATGGCTAAGAGAATTTTGAGCATAGACATTTACAGAAACAAAAATGGGTACAAATTATTTCTTTCTCAAGGAGATTATTTCAAGAAAGCTGTTCAAAGGTTTTCTATAGGAAATTCTAAAGTAGCGTAGGTATCTTTAGCTGGGCACTTCATGCTCTCTGCTGAAAAATCACCAAGCACAGAAAGGACAAGCAGAAAAGGGTTAATGTTCCTGACTGAAGTACTGTAGGTTCCTTGATGTATGCAATGATTAGTATACCTCCTGAGCTGGCATATAATGTGAGTGTGTTAAGAAAATATATCTCAAATCCTAGGCAAGATCACTAGTTGGCCATGAAATGGTCAATAAAATATATGAATTGTACTTTAGATTATGGTTTGATATATCAAGCTAGCACTAACCAGTTTTGTCTAGATGGTTTTTTAGACTTTGATTTTGCGAGTGATAGGGACAAAAGACAACCCACTTCAGCTTACATGATGACCTTAGGAGGAAATTGTATTAGCTGAAAGGTACATCTGCAACCAATTTTTAAATTATCAAGTACCGAAGCTGAGTACATTGCTGGGGTTGAAGGCCTCAAAGAAGCTATCTGGTTGCGTGGGCTGTTGACAAAGTTAAGAATGTTAAAGGGGCCTACAACTATCTACTCGGACAGTATGTCAGCTATACATTGATGCAAAATCCCAGTGTATCATAAGAGGACCAAGCACATTGATGTGCGTGTTCATTTTATCCAAGAGAAGGTGGAGGAAGCACTCATTCAACTAGAGAAGCTTGACAGCAAAGATAACCCTTCAGATATGACTAACAAGGTAATCCCTTCAAGCAAGTTCCAAAGATGTTTGGACTTGCTTACTATTGGCAAGATGTGATAGTGCAGGAGCAGAGCAATGATCTCACAAAGGAGCCGATATGTATTTCTTATACCATTGTCGTCTGTGTTGAAATTGAGGTGGAGTTTGTTAGTATAATTCCACTCAAATGACAGTGAGCAGAGGCTAGTTACACGAGAATGCTATGTCGTATCATTAGCCAAGTCTAAAACGCAGCATTCTATCATCAAGAGCGAATTGGACCTTGACACGTGGACAAGGGCATTGGTTCACCGACTTTGCTATCTTTTAAGCTTTCCTGATTTATTATCTGATGTATGTGTTAGTTTATAGGCAAAATACTTGAGATATACACAACTCACTATAGAGAGAAAGAACTGTGAGAAAATTCAAGAGAGTTTCTATGAGATTGAGAAGGTTGAGTGTTTGGTATTTGGAAAAATCAGGGAAAACATAGGCGCTTTCTCTCTGGAGATTTTCTCTGGGATTAACTCTAGGCTTTTCTATATTCTTGGCGTGTGCTCTAAATCGATTGTGAGTTGTGCGGGTGCAACAAGTCTCTAATAGTGAAAGGGCTTTTTTTTTTTTGAGAGAACTCAATGAGGACGTAAGACTTTTATGTCCGAACTTTGATAAGAATCTCGTCTTCTTGGCTTTTGTTCTTTCTGTTTTCTATTTCGTTTCTGGCTTCTTTTCTGCAAATCGGTACAACAAAAACCTTGCGGAAATTCTCAATTGTGGAAACCTGTACGAGATAAAGTCAATACGCCAAACTTATAGTGCTCCTTACGGTCCTGGGCAAGGCCTTATTCACGTCCTCGCAAGTGTACTAAAAAAACAACACCTTGGCCGCAAGTGAAGCCTACATACACATCCACACATACATGCAAATATACATATACATATACATATACATATACGCACACATATGAGTCATGACCTGAGCATATGTGCGTTTGTATGAGCATACACCTCTGGAGAATATAAGTTGTGATGCATTTTGGAATTACTATATTGACATCAGCACATGTTCTATCAATCTAAAGTTTAGTAGACTAATTGGTACCTCAGGACCGAATTGATTCCTCATTCTTCAAAAGAGTGCCCCCAAGCACCGCGCGAGCCCTTTTTGCCGGAGAAAATATCTTTTTTACTTTTTGAATAAAAATTCCATATTAATTTTTAAAATACATAAAATTTTAAGATTATCATAATCACTTTTTATAAATACTACATATATTTAAGTATAGTATAACCTAAACATATAATATGAGTGGTAATGAGGTAAGAATTTATTAAGTGTTATAAGATCATTTTTAATACAAATACCAATATCAACATTATATTTGCTACAAAAATTTAAAAAATAATATATTTGATGTTTTGTTTTATTTATAGTCTAATATATAATGTTATTAGAATGTCATAATTACCTTTTATCATAATTATTAGTCCTTTAAACTTGTAAAAGTAAGCTTTTAATATTAAAATAATTAAAAGTATGAATATTGCAATTATTAAAGCAAAAAAATCAATCTACCAACCAATAGGAATCAAATGTTAAATTTGCTATATACTAAACTTTATGACAAATACAGCAAATTTAGCATTAAAAATAACATTACATTGGAGATTTTTTTACACATGTCAAATTTGTCCTTGGCACATCAATTTAACATTGTATTAAAAATACTTTAATTAATATATTTTTAAAAGTATGGCATAATATGTAATTTTATCAAAATTTTAACATAATAGAATGAAAGAGAAACAAAAGATCCAGAATATATTTTTCTAGAATGTTTTGAGTTAAAAAACAAATTCCTTTCAACATATATTTGAGTTGAGAAGGCATAAATGTCACTTTTTATCCCACCCAGAGATATAAATTTTGGCCGCCTAGCATGTAGGCCATAAGGCAAAATGGGCCGGGCCAGGTCCAACTCGATTTTTTCCATTGGTGGTTGGCCTAGCCTGACCTGAAGCCCAACGAGCCAAATATGGGCCGAGCCATTTGGACTAGCCAAGCTCGGCCCTAATTACAAAACCTTCAAAATAAATATATAAATTATTTTTTTAAAAGGAAAAAATGATTATTATAAGATGACATAAGATTATAAGATGAGATAAATTGGATAAATTATATTTTATTTGTGTAATTTGGACGGTCTTGTTAAAAACTTTACTAAGAAAAACCTATTGCGATAAAATCTTGACAAAGCAAAAAATGGAGTGTTGTGATATGTCATTTTATAAATGTAATGTTTATAAGTTATATACAATTTCAAGCCCGAAGGCCTTGTACAGGCCTAAAAGTAAGGCCCAACCCAACTCTATAATTTGGGCAAGGCCGGCCTGGCCGTAGGCCAAAACAATGGGCTTCGAGTCGGCCTAGTTAACCTGATTCAAATTGATAGCTCTACTCTTAACAACATAATAAAATGCTTGGAGACTATATGTATTGGCATATATTTCTAAAAAATTAATGTGATTTTTCCTTGGATATTAATTTGCATGTGTATATATATATACATGATATATAGACTTGTTTTTCATGATTACATTTGGTTAGATTTTTAATCAGAGTATATTTTTATAATAATTGACGTGACATGATAATAATTTAACTATATTAATTATTATAAATATATCCAGGGAGCTGCTTATCTTCGCATGCGTGAACCACAAGAACGAGACTGTGAGATCGCAAGGAATTCGCTTCTGGAAGCTAGTGTAAATCTTAATACTCTGATTGAGATTATGTGCTTTCTTTCTTCTGCGCAAGTGCAGGGTATTAAGCAGGTCTACAAGTCAAGATATAAATCTGACATTGAACAAGACGTCTCAATGAGAATTAATGGCGGATTCAAAGAGGTGAGGTAATTTTTAATTACTCCCTCTGTATATATTTCTTTCTGTGAAACGTTATCATTGCTATATATCTGATGATGAAACATGACACATGCGCCAAGTCTTGACATTCCCAACACTAACAAATCGTCGGACCACATATTCTTATCTGAATTTTGAAGCTTAAAATTTACGACAAAAAGTTGACATATATATATAGTATTTGAACTAATATTATCATGCACTCAAGTATAAATTAAAATAAAATATAAAATGTTATTTTTACATTTTTTTTTGTGTCAAATATAACATTGATTTTGATACGTACATTGAAGATAGTACTAGTTAGTTTAACAGACGGGTCCTACCACTGGTAATGAAACATTACATGGGATCTACTGATGCAGTCAAACACTAATAGATTAAGGGAGATATCATTGTTGTCTACATTAATCTTATGTATAGGATATTGTAAATTCTTTACCTACGTTTATACATTTACTCTACGCTGATCTATGTTCATAATTTAATCGGTGTATTATATGGTGTCGTTCATTTCCGAATTTTTTGCTTTCTTGGTGCTCTTTTCAGATATTGTTAGCAGTTATAAAATCGTGTCGCAATTGTGGTGGCAAAGTGGGCATGAGCATGGCCACGTGTGACGCCAAAACTCTGTATGAAGCTATCACTAGCGGGAAAGTTGTGGATCAAAAGGCCATTATCTCAGTTTTAAGCCAAAGAAACAGTAGCCAAGTTAAATCCATTCTAGCCTCCTACAAACAGCTCTATGGCAGCGAGTTTTCCAAGTCACTTGAGCAAAAGCAAATGTGGGCAACTTGGAAAAACAACTCCACGTTGTGGTTCGTTGCATGCAGAAGCCCAAGAAGTTCTTCGCTAAGCAACTACGGATGAAAAATGCTGATTCTAGAGAGATTTTGATTCGGATCGTCACTCGGTCTACAATAGACATGAATGAGATAAACAAGGTTTACGCCACCAAAACGGTAGCTCCATTGAGAACCTTGTCAAGAGGGAATTCGTCAACAATAAGAATAGTACCAATGACATGATAATTAATCACGCCTTAATTAGGCTAATCACAGGTATTTAAAGAGAAAATATTAGAGGTGGTGTGAAATACGTTTTTAAAACTCAGATTATTTGTAATAATAGGGCAGTGTTTTGTTCTCATTCTTAATCAATGTTTCTCAATGTTGCGTTTATATCACAAATGCTATCTAACTATTTCTAATACTCGGAAAAATATGGGGAACAGGCAAAGGCATTGTTTTGAAACTTTTCAAATAAAATGAATGTTTTAAAATATTTGAGATAAAAAGCATATCTTTAGTGTAAATAAACCTTATTTGCAGTGTCAATAAACAGTATTTAAAGTGTAAATGTACTAATTACCTCAAATAGTTTAAAACATGCCATTTAAGTTTAAAAAAATGATATTTACTGTAATATCTCTGGAAAATAAATTCGGTTTACAATGCAAAATGGATCAATATCCAATATCCACATAGAAATGGATTTGATGTGAGTCCTTAGCTGTTAGTACAATATCAGAAAGAAATTTGATGAAAGCCAATTCTGAATTCTCTGAGATCCTTCCAAGTGCCAAGGCTAACTAACATGTTTTCTTCTGGTCATTTTCTTCTCAGTCCAGCAAAAGATGGAAATTCCAAAAATGTAAATCTAAAAAATAAACTCTAAGGATAAATTAGCTGCCACCTACATGCAGGAAGCAAATCCATACATGCATACCAAATTTCCTTAAATTTATTTATACTCTACAAAAGCTGGAATCAATGGGATTAAAAGGACATATGGGAAAGCTTCAATCTGATGGCCTCAAACTCTGCGCAATGAATTTCTTCATTTGTCAGCCACAAAGATAAGCAATGATCGATTATGTCCTTGCTGCAGCACAAGGCGGAACCTCCTTTTAAAACCAGGGTCCTCGCAAACCTTGTAATGCTTGCTAAATTTGAATCTGAAGGTTCGTCAATAAAATTTTCTATAATGTTCCTAATGGCACCATACCATATCGGCCGAGCTACTTCAAGAAAGTCATGCTGCGCCAATACTGGAAGGTTAACGCTGCCCAGTTCAGACTCACCATTCCCACCCCTTGCATGATAGTCTGACCCTCCAATCTTCAGAAGACCAAAACTATCAGCTAGATCACTGAAGACTGTTCAACCAAACAAACAAATCAGTGTGAGTGCCAAATAAGATAAGCTCCATAGACACTTCAATTGGAGATGAAATAAGGCTCAATTATTTTCAAGACATTCCCAACAAGAAAACCAGGACTAGTTAGTTTCTATTGCAATTATGTGAACTAATTAGTTTCTTGGAGATCAATATGCAATAAAATCAGGACCACTAACAAATCAATGCATCTAAAAATATCCTAGGAAACCGCTATCGTGTATAAGCCTATAAGGCAATGATATAAAGTCATGTTCTCCGCAATTGCAAAATAGGACAGTCCGATAATGAAAAAAAGTACTCTATTTCTTTAGGTTAGAAAAAAGGAATTTCATTTTTTTTTTACCAGTTGAAAAAAAGAAGAAAGAAATTCACTTGTCAAAAGAGAAAAATGATATTTGACATACCAGATAGCTTTCCGTCACTTCTGTAAACCTCCATACCATGAAGGCCAGCTTCTTTTAACCTCCGAACAATAGCAGCTGGGTTTTTCAGTGCCCAAGGATGAGCTAACACTGCCACACCTCCTGTATCACATATCAATTTCACTGCTTCCTCCACAAGAGGCTCATTTCCCCTGCACCAATACGTAAAACAAATGTTTTCTCAATAATATTATTCAAAAATAACAATGGACAACATTACAATAAGAGAACAGTAAGCTTGGGATAGTACGTAGCGTAAGCAGGTCCACCATCAAAAAGATATCGGGAAAAAGCTTGTTTAAGATTCTCCACATGACCCGCTTCAACCATAGCACGGGCCACATGCAGTCTCCCAGGAGCAACTCCTCTGCCTGCAATTCTCGAAACTTGCTCCCACTTGATAGGCAGCTTGAGCTTGTTCAGTTTTTTTACCATATTCTTTGCACGAAGGAAACGGCCATCCCTTATATTAGCCAAAAACTTTTCCAGCTTGTCAAATCTGGCTGGCCCACAGCTGCTGTAGTATGCAAGAATATGCACTGGTTCCTCTGATTCAGAATCTCCTCTGCATCGACCCAACACATCAAGGGGCATAGAAGAAGAGGAAAAAAAAAGGTAACCAAGCGTGCCAAAAAATGATATTGTTTTGCTAAAAAAAAGGGAAAAGAAGAAGAAGCAAAAGCAAAATAGAGTAGAGAAACATGAAAAACTCCTCTGATAAGAAAAGAACAACGAAACCAACCACCAACTAATCAGGAACACTAGTGAAGCTCTCCGAACCAATGAAATCATAGATAAAAGGAAAACCCTGTTAGATACCAGATGTCCTGCATGGAATGATTAAAAGATAAATAGTGTGTTTATAAGCCCTTGGGATCCCTCCCCATGCAAGCCGGTTTTACAAGGGTGAATTATACTCAATGGGTTTGTAACAGACCCCTAAGCTGCTTTAAAGATGACACCACAAAGAAACCATGTACTAACTAAAATGAGATCTTCATTTTTCAACACTATTCATGGTTGGTTATTCACCGGTACATAACCCTGAGGAATTGAAACCCAGATCATGTGGGAGAAAATCACAGGCCTGACAGCTCAACAAGCCACTTAGAGTTCTCAAAATCAATTTAATCAATACCGTTACATCTTCAAAGCAGAAACAAGTGATCCAAAATTTCCTCATGAGAATCTCTAAAACCGCTTAGTGCACTCTATTCAATGCTACTTAGGTGCCCCTAAGGAGCCGCGAATCATGTGAGATAACATCCAGAAGCTGGACCTTCCCAATAACCTTTTAAGGTTCCACATTATTCTTATGCATTATGCATCTTGAAGAAAAAAAGACAAATATAAGGTTTCTTCCCTCGCAAAACAGCAAATAGAATTCTGATGATTTGATGGGGTGATTAAAAAAAAAAAACCAGAAAAACAGAGATTTTGTAGGTTACCTTGGGGAGAAAATTGTACTAATTTCAACACCTGGGATTATCTTCATCCCAAATTTGCGTGCTGCATCTAGGGCCTCAGTGACACCAGACATTGTATCGTGATCTGTCAGGGCAAGAACTTTTACCTGTTATGAGAAGATATACTAATTAAATGTCACTAAAACAAAATCTATAATTTTGGAAGCACATAGAAACAACTTCCTGTCACAATATAAAGCCTCACCACACCCCCACAAATGGAATAATGAACTAAAAAAAAAAAAAAG
>LNSY01017269.1:0-11157 GCA_002024485.1 Artocarpus camansi
AAAAAACTATCATAAAAACCATGTACATTTAAAAGTCCCAAGGGTTCGAAGTGAATGCCCAATATATGCCTATTAGCAACCATGAATATTTCCTCAAGAGTACATAGACCACCAGGTAAGGCTATAAAAGCATTAGATCAATCTTTGTTTTATGATGTTCTAGGGTGTCCAAAACTCTTTTCTCCCTGCCTATTTTTTTCCTACAAATGTTCCCCTCAGCTAAAAGACAAGGAATAATTCCTAAGACTTCAACACCACTAGACTTAGCTACTATTGCCACATTTCCCATTAATCCTAACTACCACCCCTATAGGTCAGGTTAATCTTCTTGCACAGTAAGGCTTGCCCTAACTATCTTGATGCTTCTAGATAGGCTTTATCTTTTCCTAGGCTGGAACCACAAAAGACACATACATTCTTTTATTTTCTTGGTGGGCTGGGAAGTAGACATATTTGTTTTGTATGAGTGATTGCTTTATGTTTGCTCTATTTTGACTTAGGGTTCTACATGAGATTTTAAAGATATAGGATACACAAAAGGACTAAAGAGACAAACAAGTAGGTAATAAAAAGGCAATCCAAAGGTGCAAACAAAATATTGTACAAGTAAGAAAGTAAGAAAAGTGGTTGATAGTTTTAAGTAAGTAAGGAAGTTTGATATGCTTTTTGGAAAAAAAAAAACCCATATTGTGTAGCTTTTGACAATTGAGAATGGTTTGACAGAAAACACTTTGACATAATTATAGACCTTTTGACAAATGTACACTGAATTTAAAAAATCAATATAAACGATAAACTACTGTAGAACTTTTGAATTTTGAGACATAAGCCTCGAAATATCTAGATAAGTTTTAAAAATTCAAATATGTTACAGTACTACATGTGATGTGCCTGACAAAATAATATATTTTATTATTATTATTGTTGTTGTTGTTGTTGTTGTTGTTATAGTAAAGAAAACTGTAAATTAAATGAGATATCAACACTTACTGTCTCAATATAATAATCACAATCATTTTGAACACAAAGGCAAATATTTTGAGTACAAAATAATTTTTACTAAAGAAAAAGACATAGATTATTGAATATCAACTAAAATGATTTCAAACAAACAAAGATTAAACAACCTTTATAGAGCGATGACTTATTTTATATCTAATGTTTTTGTGATTTGGCAAACAGGATCTTAAAATACCATATTCCTAAGACATTATCTTTCTGCATGGAATTTAGGCCAAAGTTTAAAGAACGTACCTTGAACATATCCATTAGGTGATCTTGAAGAGAATGATGGAGGTTATCCAAGTTCTCTTTAGTAAAATCATCCCTACAAAACCTTATTTTATCCTTTTTATTTATAGACACAAATCTGGGTGAAGTACATTTGCCATTTGCAATTTTATCATCCATATTTGTTACATGTGACTGCGATGGGATGCACTCTTTTTTTCATCACACTATGATTAGTACCCATATTTGGTAAATTAACATCTTAATTGAAGTCACTAGGATGGATCTTCCCCTCTATCAACATCCTCACATAACTAAGGATGCCAAAATGCATAAGAATCCACAACTGAGTGATTCTAGTCTTGTAATTCTTCCTAAAAGCCTTCTCGAAAAGTGATAGAAAATACTTTCTCAGGTGTTGGTACTTTGGGTCCATGATAAGATGAAAGAAGAGTAGATAGAAAAAAATAGAGACAACAAGTTGCAGAATTCTAGAAATCCTTCTTCTTTTAAAGAGATAAAGAAGAAGTTGTAGAGAAAATGAGGAGGATTTGCGATTTAGAGAGAAAATGACAAGTTTAAAGAGAATGTAAGCTCAAAGAAATAAGCTCTATGCATAGTAGACGTATATATAGACAATGATTGACATACTATACATAACACGTGCAAGCGACAGTGTAAATCGAACTGATTTAGGATTTGGACTAGGCCCAAATGTTCTAAGCTAAAATAGGTCAGGTTGTTTTTGGCCTTAACACATTTGAAACGAGTTAAATAATAAGCATGAATTTGAAACCCAACTTGCATTGATCTTAAGCCCAATTCAAAGCCTACTTAAAATAGAATTGACCAAAATAAATGACAAAACCCATTTAGATAAAAATTAGAAGTCCTTCTAAATGTCATCCAAATCATTCCATAACAAGAAAATCCTCTTGTACCTCAAATAATTTGTTTTAATCAAAACTTTGTTGAACAATACATACACTTCTATCTTATCATTGATACTCAGTATCTGTTAATATATATCCATCATTAACTTTATCAAGGGTTTGAATATGGCTCACCTTGAAATCAATATACTTTATGTCTTCCAACATAGACCACATCGATAAGCAAATACCATTGATATTATTACTTAAGGACATCTACAATCCCCACAATCCCACTTATAATATTTTTAATTTCCTCATATAACAAAACCTCAATTAACCAAGTGATTCACATCTAAACATCTAAAAGTTAAACCTTTCATCATAAAGGTCCAAAATTATTACAGGTACCTTAAGTATTATGATTCATTTAAGGAAACTTTTATTGTTCATTTTCACATTACATCTATTCATAAAGATCATTGACACCACTTAAATATAATGTATGCAAAAAAAAAATTCCAACCTAGAAATTCATATAGTCTTTGCCTTTACAAGGTCTTAACAGACCAAAAGACTAACATTTATCTCTCTCAAGGGTCAATACCATGGATTCCTAGCTTATATCATATTCCTCAAGTGAATGGAACTTTTAAGAAAAGTTATCAACACTTAAGTACTCCATCAAGTCCACACACAATCACTATATAGGTTTAAATCAATTATGAAGAATTTGGCATAACTATACCAAACTTTGAAATCAACAATTTAAGCCTTATATTTCTTATCATTTCTTAAAAGATAAAAGGCTTATAGATCCTTTTAACTATATGAATCTCCCCTAAACAATCTACCATAAATTCATTCAATATAATTATCGCACCCGCATAGCCGTTAGTACTTCCATTCTATGGCCTTTCTATGTTACATCCTTCTTAACTATATAAATCAACCTGAAGGTTCATTTTGATGATGATATTGAAAATTCAACTTTAAAACCACCTCAAAAACATTTTTTTAAAGTGGTGCTCCACTTCTTGAGTTAACTACACTTAGGCTCCGATACTAAAAATTCTGTAATGCCCCTAAGTAGGGGTTAACAATTTTCAATAAATTAAATAAAGATCAAAAATTAAAAATAAAACATCGAAAGAAATTTTCCTGGAACTTAGATGAAAACTCTTAAATTAAAAATAAAATATAAACAACAATTAAACGACAGTTTAATGTAGCACCTTTAGCTTATAATATAAAATTTTCATCATCACCATTCAAACCCTCAACATATCTCAATACAGTCATAGAAAGTAACATACGCTGCTTATATAATGATGAAAAACATTCTTTAACAAATGAAGCAATTTTAACATAATATAGTTACATAGCTTCTTCAATTATGTTTCTTGTTATCACCTCACATATTGTGAGTCCTAAAAAGATAAAAATATAGGGGAATAAGCGACAATATACTCAGTAGGGAAACCATTACTCATTTTTAGGTTTTTATCATTGCCACATTAAAACCTATATGGTTAGTTAGTTCTCAATCATTATTCATTTTATGGAATTCATTATGATCATATTCCATGAATACCTTACGTTAATCATTACTGAGTTCCATACATATACATATGTACAAATATTATAGTTCATTAATGTTCCTAGGTTTCCACGTTCCAACAAAGTATTCATCAGTAAACTTATCGAAACCCAAATAAGTGCACTTTTCCACTCTTCCAAGAGTGTCGGGTGAGGGGACATCAAGTCCCAGATCCTCACCAAGTCGATTCCTATATAGTGCGTTCTGAGACTTTTGGCCTAAGGGAGAGCCGTCGCCTCCCTCCTTTTTCACCTTTTAGGATATTTGTGTCCAAAGACGTAACTATCGCCATCTTCATGTCTTACTATTCCTCTATAATCAATTATTATTTATAGAGTTACTTTTCCTAACGATGCTTCTCAATTTATAACATATGTCCAATTAATTTATTCATCGTTGTATAATACAAGACGAGTTCATGTCATTGTCTCATAAATGATATTCATATAATAGCAGTTCAATATATATGTATATATATATATCTTCCAAGGTAAATGACCAATTCTAATTCCATAAAAGGCTTACAAAAGATGAGTAATAGATTCTCTACCTCTTGACAAATATATTGCTAATAACTTCCAGCTCAAGATACCAAGTTCATTACGTAAGCTTTAAGTACTTCATTATCCTACGACATATAAAGTAACCATACTTTAGCTTAATTCCTAATCTATAATCATGTTAATTTACCATCTATTCTTATTAGTGTTCCATAATCATTAATATAAAATCTTTGGAATATTTTGTAACACAAAACGTTGAAAAACAGATGAGTTTGGACTGACCAATTGGCCCACCGATCATTTACTTCTGGCTTACTGATCAAACTATATATTCTAGGCCTCTCTATAGGCCTGTCAATCCATAGGGTTCAAACTACCAGTCTAGTAGAGTTCAGCTTACTAGTCTATAGTGTTCGGCTTGTAAAACCTATCAACAAGTCCAACTTGCCGATAAAAGAATTTTTTGAAATTCAATTTTCTATTTTTGAAGGTTTCAAACTTTAAAACTCAATCCGACCATTTTTATCAACTTTCAGGATATATAAAATGCATAAAAACTATGAAAGATTACATTCAAATACATATAGATCATCTTTCTTAAAATTTTCATACCTATAATACAATTCTAAACCAAAAATTAACACTTTTCAAAACTAATTCAAATCTCATTTTAAACAAAGATTTATGTAAATCAAACTTCAAAATCGTTGTATAATTACCCACAACATCAAACGCACATTTTTAACAAATCTCATGCTAAAACATGAATTTAGATCAAAGTTTTAGCTTAGAAAACCTTACCTTAAGCTTGAAGAAAATTAATGATTTTTGTTTATGAAAATCTTTTATCTTTGTTTAGTGATTTTGGAAGATCTAAGAAAATAACTTTGAATTAATCTCTTGAATATCTTGAAGCTTAGTTAAGGATCCTCGATCTTGGTGAAATCAAAATGAAGAAAGAAAAGAGGAAACGAAAGAAAAAAAGAGGGAGAGAAGAAGAAAGATGTGTGAGAGAGAGTGAAGGGATAAGACTCAAAGAAGATCAAAATAATTGAAAGAGAACAGGTAGGAGAAGGGTGGTCTCCATCGAAGACTTTGGAGCATATAATGCCAAATGGCATTTTTGAAATAATTTAGAAGTTCTAAGGGCATTTTGGCCAATATACTAAATAGATATAAAAAATTTCTAGAAAATTTAAAAATAGGTAAAAAAATAATGGGTAAAAAATAATGTGAAATAGACTTTAGATAAGATTAAATTTTAATTGGGATACTAATAATTAATTTAATAATAATGAAACCTGTAAGAAAAATAACGGGTGTCACAGGATTGTTGGAGTAAGAAGAGTGGTAAAAACAATTCTCAAAGAAATGTAGCAAGTACCTCGAATAATGGTGACGTTCTATGTAGTGAGGCAATGACAATTGCTAATGGTAGTTAGAAGCTTACTAATGCATGGATCATGGATTAAGGAGTAACATGACATATGACTTCTTGAAAAGAATGGTTTCACCAATATGGGCTAATCTTAGGAGGGGTCTATATGAGATGATCATGCCTTGGAGATCACTAGAATTGGCATTATCAAAGTGAAAATACATGATGGTACTATTCACACCATACAACAAGTACGATAAGTGAAGGGTCTGAAGAAAAATCTATTGTCTTTAAGATAATTAGATGATGTTGGATGCAAGACGCAAGTAGAGAAAGAGATCATAAAGGTTGTTAGAGGCACACTTGTGGTCATGAAGGCAGAGAAGGTGGCTACTAATCTATAGTAGCTTATGGGAAAAAATCCTAGGAGGGAGAGTCATCTGTTGCATCAACTAGTTCGGGTGAAGAATTGACAATGATGTTGCATCATAAGTTTGACCATATGTCTGAACGAGGCTTAAAGATTCTTTCTAAACAAGGTTGTTAGAGCTTGGGCTCAAATTGGTAAAATCATTGTTTTGTGAGCAATGTGTTATAAGCAAGCAACACATATTGAAGTTCAGCACATAAATAGCTAAGTGCAAGGGAATGTTAAACTTAATCTACTCAAATGTTTAGAAAGCACTGGTTTTATGCCTAGGAGGGGCAAAATAATTTTATCTTTGATCGATGATTACTTCAAGAGATATTGGGTGTATTCAATCGAGAAAAAGGCATATGCATTTCTAGCCTTCAATGTATTCAAAGTGCAAATAAAAAATAAGATCAAGTGTTTGAGAACATGCAATAGAGAATAATATACTAGCATTATTTTGATGCATTCTGTCAAAAAAAAGGCATTAAAATGCAATTCATAGTGGCATACACTCCTTAGCAAAATGGAGTGGTAGAGTGGATTAACAAAACTTTGTTAGATAAAGCGAGGGCTATGTTGAAGACTATAAGACTAGCAAATTCATTTTAGGCAGAAGTAGCTAATACCACCTGTTATGTAATCAATCGGTCTCCATCAATTGTGATTGATCTAAAGACATGAATAGAGATGTGGACTGGTGAGCTAGTTGATTATTCTCGTTTATATGCATTTGGGAGCTCGGTGTATACAATGTACAACGATCAAATCTAGGAAATGTATTTTCTTAGGGATGCTGATGGAGTCAATAGGTATCGCTTATGGGATCCCACTTCCCATAAAGTTGTCATCAATAGAGATGTAACATTTGCAAAGGATAAACTATAAAATGAAAAGGTAGATGACAACACTTAGAAAGAAAATTTAGAGACTACTATAGTTCAGGTGGAAGATAAGGTAGAAAAAGATCAGATTTCTTCCAAAGTAGCACTAAAGTATGAAGAACCACTTGAGGCTGAGACTTCTAAAGTTCGTCGATCATCTCATGAGAGAAGAACACCGACTTGGCCCTTAGATTATATAAATAAAAGCAATGTTGCATACTATATATTAATGGAGGATGGAGAGCTGTCAACTTTCCATAAGGTTATCAAAATGCCTGATGCATCTCTATGGATGGTAGTAATGCAGGAAGAGTTGGAAGCCTTAGGCAAGAATGAGAAAGAAGATCTTGTTTCATTACCACAAAGAAGGAAGGCCATCAGAAACTAATGGGTCTATAGGATCAAACATAATGGCAATAATCAAGCAGAGTGATATCATGCAAGATTGGTGGTTAAAGGATATACTCAGAAAGAAGGTATTGACTTCAATAAGATATTTTCTCCTATGATTTGACTCACAACAATTAGAATAGTCTTGGTGATATATGCTATGTTTAACCTACATCTAGAGTAGCTACATGTAAAAACTCTTTTTCTTCATGGTGATCTTGAAGAAGAGATTTATATGCTTCAACCAGAAGGCTTTGTAGAAGAAGGCAAATAAAACTTGGTTTACAAGTTGAACAAATCTCTGTACAGTCTCAAACAAATGCCATGATGTTGGTACAAGAGATTTGATTCCTATATCTTGAGCCTTGGATATAATAGACTCAATGCAAACCCTTGTGCATGTTTCAAGAGGTTTGGTGATGAATACTTCATTGTTTTGTTGATGTTTGCAGATGAAATTTTGGTACTAGGCCCCGAGTAAAGATTGAGTTCAAGAATTGAAGGCATAGTTGCTTAAGGAATTTGATATGAAGGACTTAGGACCAGTAAACAAGATTCTAGGTATACAAATTTATCAAGATAGAAACATAAAAAGATCTAGCTATCTCAAAATAATTACATAAAGAAGGTCTTGCAACACTTCAACATCCAAGATTGTAAGCTAATTTTTACCCCTCTTCCTATTAATTTCAAGTTATCCTCCAAGATATGTCCTAGCAATAAAGTAGAGAGGAAGGAATGTCTCGAGTATCATATGTATAAATAGTGGGAGGCCTAATGTTCGCTATGATTTATACAAGACCAAACATTACAGAAGCAATGGGAGAGGTTAGTCAGTATATAACGAATCCTAGTAAAAAGTATTGGAATGATGTTAACAAGATCTTGAGATACATCAAGGGAACCTCAGATGCCACATTATGTTATGGAGGGTTAGATTTTATTGTTAAGGACTACGTAGGTTTAGATTTTGCAAGTGATCTGGATAAAAGCAAGTCCACTACAAGCTAATTGTTTACACTTGCAAGAAGAGCTATAAGCTAGGTTTTGAAACTACAAACTATTGTGGCATTGTCTATAATAGAAGTCAAATACATGGTAGTTACATAAGCTTATAAGGAAACAATTAGGATTCAAAGGTTGCTGGAGGAGCTCGGGCATAGATTAGAGAAGATTACTTTATTTTGTGACAACCAGAGTGCCTTGCACATTGCAAGAAATCTAGCCTTTCATTCCAAGACAAAGCATAAATGTGTTTAATATCTCTTCGTGAGAGAGGTAATGAAGGATGGAAATGTAGATATGTAGAAAATCCATAAAAAGAACAATCTAGCAGATGTTTTGACTAAGCCGATCAATACTGACAAGTTTACATAGTATATATCCACGTATGGCCTAACGAAAATGTAAGCAGCATGGCAACGGTAAGGTAGAATGGATGATGTAGAGATATGTTAGATCCTCAATGAAATCTCCAAGTGGGAGAATGTAATGGAGGAGTAGGTAGAAATAGGTAACTCATTGTCCCTCCTTTGTTGACAAATTGAGAAAAGAAAACAAAAGAGAGAAAAAAAAAAGAAGAAGGAGACAAAATAAGAGGAAGAAAAATAGGGTAAGAAAGAGAAAAAGGAAAAAAAAAAAAAGAACATAGGTTTAACAGTAAATGGAGAGGGAACTTATCTATAAATTGAGCTTCCCTCTTCTTGCCTCAATCATCTCATTCTCTGAGTTCCTTCTTCAAAGTCTAATTCTTTCTTTACTTCTTTGGTTGTTTTTTCCTTATTTTAAGAGAGATAATTGTGAGATATTTCTCCTATTTTATTAGAGAGGTTTCCATTGTTCTCTCCTTGTAATTTAAAGAGAAGATAATTTTTTTCATATTTTAATATTGAGATCTTTTCTATACTTGTCATGTGGGCATAGCCAAATTTGGATAATTATGTTAAATATATGTGTCTATTTTAAATATTCATTTTATTCATTTTTGGTCTTCATCATCTCAACATGTAGAAGACTACTTAAAATTTGACATTTTATAAAAAAAAAAAGATGAAAAACAACATAATAGAAAAACACGAAAGAAGCATAGGTCGAAAATCGACATACTATTCATTCATTTTGATGAGGGAGAGAAAGAAATTGTGATCTTCTTAGTGTTGTTTTCAATTGTATTTTTTATCAAAGAGAATGATAGATAGATAGATAGATAGATAGATAGATAGATAGAGATAGAGAAAGAGAGATCACGACCTAGCAAAAGAGGTCTTCATTTGAAATCTAAGATAGAACGATAGAGATTGAGAGAGAAAACTAGTTTTAGAGAGAAGAAGAAGAAAGAATGATCTACACTTGAGAGAAGGAGAAGAGAGAGAGAGAATCAAACAAAATGTAAATTTCAAGATAGAATGATTTTTAAAGAGAGAAATTGAATATATAAAATTTAAAGATTAAAATGAGAGAACGAGGTTTAAAGTGAATAAAAGGGCAATTTCTGGATAAAGATTAAGTTTTTATTTTTCCATTTTGTATAGAGAAATGATAGATTCTCGAGGGAGTACCAAATTAAAACTTGCTAAAAATATGGTCGCTATTAAGTAAAATGGTAAGCAATAATCATTCCCGCATAGGATTGGCTCCAATTAATAATTTATTAATTTCCTAATTAAAAATTGAAGGGGAGTTTTAGATTTAATCAACTAAGATATTAACATTTAAAAAACACAAGAAAGTAAAAGATTGAAAAACAAGAATTGATGAAGTTGTAAACAATGATGATAAAGTCAATTAAGGATCATTATTTACCACTTGACAATAACTTCTAAAATTAATCATAGAAATTAAGTAATATAGACTTTTTAAGGTTTTTGCTCATAGTTAGAAACTTTTGAATGGAAGAGTGGAAAATGTTTAGACTCTTTAACGCGATTGTAGCAAATTAAGCGTGAGGTAGCAATAGAAAAAGCTAGTGTCGAAATACTGAGCTAAGTTATGACTCATCACTTAAGGGAAGCACAAGGTATCGCCATAAGGTTAATGATTGACCTAAGCTTGACATGTAGGTGCTAGGTGGCTTTCCTATCAATTGGTTAGGTGACAGGTATGCAATGCTACACATGACAAACATACAAAGAGATACATAGGTGTTAGGTGGCTTAAATTGAAGGATGGCACGTGGGGAGCATGCAAGGCAATTGACAACCATGCAATAGAGCATAGTGTCTTCAAAACCACATGACTTGCATGCATGAAGGCACATGTTACACATGCACGTTGACACTTGGCACATAAGCACGACATCAAATGTCAAGCTAGAATTTATTTTGTGCACTGTTGTGCTTATTTAATGCCTATATATAGGAGCTTGGCACCCACTTGCATAAAATGTAAATGTGAGAAATAATGAGAAGGAAAGAAAGAGTAGAGATATAAAAAGATAGCAATTGGTCCTTATTAAGTGGCTTGATAAAAGTACAGCTTCCACTACATTACCTGAATAGTATTATATTTGTGAAAGCATGTTTTCAATTTACATTGTGATGATTGTGATTATGAAAAAGTGTTTTATGTGTTTGGTGTGAACTCTTGTTCTTGTTGTAAACCAAAGAAAGTTTTTATATGAACTAAATCCTTTGAGAAAAAGAGTTCTAATAGAAGGGCCAATGAGTATAAATAAAGGGTTTTAATAACATGACATTAGTATTATACAAAAGGGCCCAAAAGGAAGTTAAAGATACGTATTTTCAAAGTAGATTTATATAGTTTACTTACTGAGCATCTCTCATATAGTTCAAGCGATAAAGGTGGCATCTAAGTAGTTGTTTCAGTTGACTGAGCATGAATGGTTTGAGGTTCCATGATGAGTGTAGAGGTGTTTAAATGTTAAATTAC
>LNSY01017279.1:0-10015 GCA_002024485.1 Artocarpus camansi
TGATGTCAATTAAAGTAACATTTATCCTTTTGGCTTCCAAGAATTGTAAATTTGATTACGAAATGGGTGTCTACAGAAGCAATATAGATTGTAAGCAGTTTAAAAGATTGTAGTTTGTATGCTCTGTATAATAATAGATTGTAAACAGTTTAAAAGAAAGTTCCATTTTCAGACCATAAAGTTCTCTCTACTACTAATTTCACCACTGCCCTAAGTAAATGCTAACAAACTACTGATCAGTTGGAATACAACTAATCCACCGTTAACTGACCAACTATATCTTAAAATAAAAAAATAAAAAGCCAAGTATCAATTCCTACAAAAAAATTCAACTTTTAAAACAAGGAGTTATTCAAAGTTCTCAGCTTTGTCTTGGACAAAATGTTCAAGGATTTTTCATTTTTTCTGATTGTTCTTAACTTAAGGGATGTGTTAGATGCTAATTTTCTTGCCTTTTTTGCTTGTCTTGTTTTACAATATGCTCTTGAGGATGTCTTATCCTCTTTCCCTTATATTTTGATTTTGATTATTCTATAAATGAAAAGGAAGTTTTCCTATCCAAGGGGAAAAAAATATCCTTGCAACAGCCATACCCTTCTATCATCGACCACCTCTAAACTCCCTTAACATTTCCAAGAAGGAGAACAAAACGGTGATGTGTGAAATTTATCTGTAGTTCGTGTTTCTGAAAAATAAAATGGGGCATTTGAGAAAGAGGCCCCACAAGAACTGAAACTTGGCCTGACATTGAAGAAGGAATAAGACAATTGAATTTGATCTACAATTTCTTATTTTTCTCCATTTTGAGGACTTTTTACCATGTCAATTTTTCGTTATCTAGTTGTAATGCTTCCAACTAATCTTCACACCTTTGTGTCGAAGCTGTGGTCCATCCGGGCTTGTTCTTAGGAGTTCCATTTTTTTAACCTTAATGCTTTTGATTTTTGCTAACACTATGTGAAGGGTGATTACCCAAATTAGAGTGAAAAGATTTCCTTCATTTATGTATCCTTGCATGCTCAGTAGGAACCACCCTTCTAATTCAACACGCTTCCTCTTTTCAGTCGATCCTTCCATCTAGCATGTCTGAGCTTCAAAGGCTTAGATGCAGGGTTGCTTTCCATGCTCTTCATTTCCGACCTGAAATTAGGGATCTTGGGCATCGCATGGTAGAGCGGTATGAATCTTCAACCTTTCTCTTGGCAAGATTTTAATGTAGTAAACAGGATTGAAAGGTTGGGAACTTGTAGATATCATTTTGAGGCCTTAGTTGCTAGAAAACTGCTAAATTCACCATATTTATTTTGTACAACAAGGCTATAGTTGCTGTGGGAGAGATTGGGAATAGTAAGGCGTGGTTTAAAGTTAGATAGAGCATGGTGTTAACAAGTAACTTTTATAAAACTTTAGGTCTGATTTGTGGACAAATTAGACTAAGGAAAGAAGAACTGTGGAAGAGCATTGCATATTGCATCAAGTTTATTTAGCAGTTGATTTTTTTTAAAGGACGTTTATTTAGCAGTTGACATTTATGTGAAGCCAGTGACACTAAATTTCATTGGTTAATTGAAAAGCTGTAAGTCTCTAAAGTTAAATTGCATAGAAAACAGTAACTTTTCCTGGAAGGGTGAGATGATCCACAAGTATAGCTGGCAGTAGTTGTAGATCTTGAATTTCAAACAGCATTATACTTTTGTCCATTTTTCTTAATTTCCTTTTATATCCTCTTTTGAATAGGTTAAGAGCGTGGGGCCAACCTTTCCTAGCCTTTCATCCTGGCTTAGTGAGAGACACTTTGGCATATCATGGTTGTGCAGAACTTTTCCAGGTAGCTGTTTTGACCTCCTTTTATCTTCGTTATGGGTCAAAGATGTAGCAGGTTCTACTATTCTTCTAGTTCTAACGGAAGGAAGTAAACCTTCCTTGCTTGTATTTTCTTTGTTGGCTCCAGGTTCCCTGAAGTTTCAGCATTCAAACAATCTTTTTTTCTTTGTTTTGATTTTTTATCACTTCCATTATCTTGATGTTTTTTTTTTACCTAGCTTATGGTATATCTTTTATTTTATATAGGAAAAAATATTTTACTCTCAAAAACTATTATAGTACAATTGAAATCCAGCAACAAGATAACCTCAGATATGGTAAAGAAAAAGAATCTCTTGACTAACGACCGAGAAAAAGAATCTCTTGACTAATGACTGATTAAATCCCCCCATCTAAAGAATAGTCTATGAAAAGGAAAATCACTTTATTAGCAGATTCCCATAAGGATGCTACATCAATACCCTGAGAAACCATATATGATTTCTGATTCTTGTGTATTTGAAATATATCTTGTTAACGTGAGAAGTTTTATAGGATGTTCATACAGAACTCATACAATATCGAAGAGCACAGATGATCAAACGAGGGATTGTTAATGAAGACTTAAGCGTAGATTCACGCATGCGTAGAGAAAATGGTTCTTGCCCACTGATGCCTGAAGAGGTATGTATTCCTTTTGTTTAAAGTTTTATATCTACACCATTAATTTATGCCCAGTGTCTGTTACACACACACACACACACATTCATGCTCAATGTATGAGTTGGTCTTGTTAATTCTGTTGGGGATTCTTAAAATTTGATGATATATTAGTTGGTTGTGGTTTATGGGCGGATATCTCGTCCATCTTTAGCTCTGTCCTCTTTTTTTTTTATCAATAAAGTTCCTTGTTTTCTGTCAATAAAATATTAGTTCGTTGTAGTTTATTAGACTTAGCCCTGCAAATTGGGATCAAACATCTGGATCTTAGATACTCACCTTAATTTCATTCTAATTTTTCTAATTTTGCTTTACATAACCATTTGAGGCAACGGCCATTGCAGGAAAAAGGTAGTTTATAGTCAAGACTCAATTCATATGAAAATGTACTGACAAAAAAAGAAAAGAAAAAAAAAATTAACACACTGAAAAATTCAAGGACACTGAAACATAAACTAAGGTTAGGTACGTGAAACATTTGAAAATTTTTCCTACACAATCCATAATCTGTCTAAGAAGTCTACAGAGAGGTCCATGTACAGGGTAACTCTGTGGGGGGAGAGAGACAGAGTTAAATGTAAGGTGAAAAAGGATGCTCGTTAATCTCAAAAGAAACAGCTCATGAGCTATATTGATTACTACTGTGGATATTTCTGTTTGTGCTATAGCCGTCTAATTTGACAACTGGAAAAGCTCGCAATAACTAAAATAGATATACGCACACAGAGATGATTGTGTTAACAAGGTAGCATAACTACAAGGTCTACAGAGGATGCAGCCTTGCATCTTGCAATTCGCTTGGATATGCTTCTGTGGGATATTATGTATAACTACAGTCTAAATCTGGTTCTATCTGACTGGTCCGTTATCTGAATTCTATTTGGCTAGGTAATGTGGTTATTCACAATCAAATACTGGATCATGTGTCGAGGGATATGATCTTGTTCTTTTGATGTTTAGTCATACAGGCTACATTTTTTTTTTCTATCATCCGACAACAAAGAACAAAGAGCTCTTTACTGTTTACTGGCCTTTCTTGTTCAGCTATTTTTATAATTTTATTTTGCTGTGACCTTTTTTGCTGTGTTTGAAACTCATGCAGGTTGGAATTCTTCTTCGTGCAATGGGTTATCCTCTTAAAACTATTATATATCTAGCTGGTTCTGAAACTTTTGGAGGTCAACGTGTTCTAATCCCTCTGCGTTCCATGTTTGCAAACTTAGTGGATCGCACCTCTTTGTGCAGCAAATCGGAGTTGTCTGATTTGCTTGGACCTGAAACACCTCTTCCTCTTGATCTTTTTCAATCTCCTCGATCCAAAAGTGAGGAACAACTAAAAGAAGAATGGAAAAAAGCTGGTCCCCGGCCACGGCCTCTTCCTCCCCCTCCAGATAGGCCTATCTATAGACATGAAAAAGAAGGTTGGTATGGTTGGATAACTGAGACTGAAACAGAACCTGAGCCTTTACCTTCGGATCTAAGAACGCAAGCACATCGACTACTTTGGGATGCTCTTGATTATATTGTATCAGTGGAAGCAGATGCCTTCTTTCCTGGTTTCAATAATGATGGTAGCGGATGGCCCGATTTTTCTAGTTTGGTCATGGGACACAGGCTCTATGAGATTGCTTCCTCTCGAACATATCGGCCAGATAGGTAAGACACATGTGAAACTAATAGCTGGAATTAATTGGGTGTTATTTCTTAGGATAGAAATCAGCTTTGGGCTTCTGGTGGTCTTTTTCCAACCAAAGAATTAAGATTTTTTCCTTTCCTTTTGAAGATTTCTGAGGGAAAATCCTACTTATTATTCTCTTGAAATCAGGCGAGTGCATATAGGAGAAGGCTATTTGATTGCTAGCCATAAAACTAGGGCCTAATTGTCTATCAGAGGAAAGAACTCCTCTATCTAGGGACACAAAAAACAATGAGAGAAATCTGGTAATAATCTACCAGACTCTCTTTATTACAATATAATAAATATAAAATCCCTATAATTCCTAATTATCTTAATGACGAGAATTCCACACTCCCTTTCAAACTGGGTTGTAAATGTTATACATACATAGCTTATGACTCAGTTCTTCAAAGCTCGTTCGAGGAAGGGCTTTGGTGAGGATGTCTGCCGTTTGAGACTTAGTAGGTGTGTATATGAGTTGTATAGTTGAGTTTTCAATCTTCTTAGAGGTGAAGTAGCGATCGATCTCAATGTGTTTGGTTTGATCGTGGTGTACAGGATTCTTGGCAATGTTAATGGTCGCCTGATTGTCACAGAGCATCTTGACAAGCTTTTTGCAAGTAACTCCTAATTCACTAAGCAATCTTTGTAGCCACATTCCTTCACAAATACCAAGGGCTAGAGTTTTGAATTCAACCTGTGTGCTGCTTCTTGCAACCATTGGTTGTTTCTTACTTCTCCATGTTACAAGATTTCCCCATACAAGTGTACAATACCCTGATGTGGAGCGTCTATCTGACACATTACCTACAGTCAGCATCTGAAAATAGTTTAATTTCTCTATTGTCACTTTTTTTGTACAACAATCCTCTTCCTGTGGTCATCTTAAGATACCTCAAAATTCTGCTCACGCCTTCCATATGTTCTTTTGTTGGGTTATTCATGAATTGACTTACTCTAACAGAGTACCCAATATCAAGATGAGTATGTGAAAGATAGATAAGGCAACCAACGAGTCTTTGATATCTCCCCCTCTCGATTGGTATGCTACTAGGTTCAGTCCTAAACTTTTTGGTTGCCTCCATGGTAGTATCTGCTAGTTTACACTCTAGCATACCTGTCAACTTCAGTAAATCTTGAACATATTTACGTAGAGAAAAATATGCCTTTCTTGGACCGGGCCACTTCCATACCAAGAAAGTACTTGAGATTGCCGAAGTCTTTGATTTCAAATTTCTTGGTTAATAACAGCTTCATTTTCACTAGTTCTACCTCATCATCACCCGTTAAGATTAGGTCATCAACATAAACTATTAAGACTGCAATCTTCCTTTTAGGAGAGAATTTCACAAACAAGGTGTGGTCTGCTTGGCATTGAGTATATCTGTGCCCCACTACTGAATTAGCAAACTTGCCAAACCAAGCATGAGGGTATTGCTTTAAACTATATAGGAATTTTTGGAGTTTGCACTTCTTGTTGTGATTAGGCGTATTTTCCAATCCTGGTGGAATTTTCATGTACACTTCTTGTTCCAGATTGTTGATAAAGAATGCATTTTTGACGTCCAATTGGTGCAAGGGCCAATCTTTGTTGGCTACAAGAGACAGTAGAACTCTAATGGTGTTAAGTTTGGCAACCAAGGCAAATGTTTCCTGGTAGTCTATGCCATAGAATTGAGTGAAGCCCTTACCAACTAGACGAGCTTTCAGTCTCTCAATACTTCCATTAGCTTTGTGTTTAATAGTAAAGATCCACTTACACCCCATTGGTTTCTTTCCATTTGGAAGGTTTGAGATTGTCCAAGTGCCATTCTTCTCCAATTCTCTAATTTCTTCATTCACAGCCATTCTCCAAGCAGGATTATTTAGGGCTTCCTGGATGGAGTGAGGTACCTGCACACTATCAAGTGATGACACAAATGTCTGGTATGATGGTGACAACCCTTCATATGACACGAACTTGCAAATAGGATGGTTGGTATATCACCTAACACCTTTCCTTAAAGCAATGGGTACATCTAAGTTATTAGTGATTTGTACAATCTCATCAGAAGCAAAATTTCCCTTACTTGAGCGATTTTGAACAGGATTCGTACTTGGTTCAGAATCTTGGTCCGGGGTGAGAGGTATTGAATGCACTATTCGTTTTGCAGGCCTTAATTTCCCAGCATAGACACGGAAGCTCTTTGTTTGCAAGTTGAGGGGATTTGGTCTTGTCATTGTCACGGATAGGGGCTTGGAAGATGGTTTCAGTTTGAGTTTGACTCTCTGTTTGGTCACAAGTTTGGACTGGATGGATTGGGCTTACAGAAGAGTGACTCGGGTTTTTCTAGGATAGTATTCGGCTGATATGGTGGTGATGAGGATGGTGATGATGAGGGGTTAGATTCATTGCCCAGATAATCATCCCAAAACTGATTTTCGCTCATGCTCTCCCTTTGAATTGAATGTTTGGGATAATATGGTTGATGTGCAAAAGTGTTACATCCATAGAATTGTATATTTTCTTAGTAATGGGAGAGCAACATTTGTACCGCTTTTGATGTGAAGAGTACCCAAGGAGCACACTTGATGGATCTAGGATCCAATTTGCTTCGATGTTGTTGATGGACATGGACAAATGCACTGCATCTGAATATTTTGGGTTTCAAAGAGGTGATTATTTTGGTGTGTGGAAAATTTTGAAGTAGGGCTTGACAGGGGTTTGGAATTTGAGGATTCTAGAGGTATCGTATTAATGAGGTATGCGGCTATAAGAACTACTTCTCCCTTGAAGTGTTTTGGGACATTTGTTGAGAACATAAGGGACCAGGCTACTTTCAGTAAGTGCCTATTTTTCTGCTCCGCAACTCCATTTTGTTGGGTTGTGTCAAAACAAAAACTTATGTAAACTATGCCCTGATTTAGGAGATATGTTCCAAGGACGGTTTTGAAAAATTCTTTGGCATTGTCTGTTTTTAAGACTTGAATCTTGGTTTGGAATTGGGTTTGTATTATGGTGTTGAAATTTTGGAAAATATGGCCAATTTCGAATTTTTCTTTGATCAAGAAGATCCAAGTCAATCTAGAGTGATCGCCAACAAATGACACAAACTATCATGTTCTCGTTATGTTGTTTACTGCCCCACACATTACTATGAATCATGGCAAATGGATGAGGGGTTTATATGAGAGTTAAGGATAGTGGTTTCAGGTATGTTTGGCTAATTGGCAAATCTCACAACTGAAAAACTTTGAACTTTTATTGATAAACATAGAAGGAAATAGTTTTTCAAGATATACAAAATTTGGATGACCAAGGAGAAAATGCTATAAGATAACCTTATTATCTTTTTTGAGACTAGAATTTAAACTAAACTGACTTTTAAGAGACATACAAATTGCACTTTGAGCTTGTCTTCTAGGAGAATTTGGGTCTTTGAGAAGATAGAGTCCAGAACATATATCAGCACTGCCAATCTTCCCTGAATGTAAATTCTAAAATTCACACTAGTTTGGGAAAAAAATTAGACATACAATGGAGATCACGAGTTGTTTTATTGATAGAAAGTAAATTATAGTCCAACTTAGGAACATGAGGAATAGAGTTTAGGGTAAGATTTTTTGTGATGATAATGGGACCCATTCCCTCAACTCTGGATATAGATCCATCAGCTATGCGGACTGTGTAATTCTCCATACATGGATTGTAGTTGTGAAACAGCTTTGCATCTCCTATCATATGATTTGATGTTCCTGGGTCAATGATCCACAAACTTGAGTGTTGTTTATTGACAATGAGAGCATTTGAGAATTTATCTTTCTAGGCTAACATGCTAGTTCCAGAGACACAGGTATTTGTCTAAATAGTGTTCTGTCTAAACATTTTCTAAAGCATCTCGAGTTGCTCTTTGGTAAAGGGATTTGTCTTCGATGATGAAGGGTTGTCCTTAGTGGTAGAAACAGCATTTGCATGGCTTTCCCGATCATGTGCAGACCATGTGGACCTCCAATTTGTTGGTTTGCCGTGGATTTTCCAGCAATTTTCACAAAGGTGTCCAGGTTTACGACAATGGTCGCACCATGGCCTTCCTTTCCTTTGACTGTTGTCGTTATTGGTGTAGGCCTGAGGTCCTTGGGCATCCAGGGCAGAGCCTTCTAGTGTTGGGACCAAATTCTAGGCTCCCATCATGACTTTCTTCCTACTTTCCTAGCAGCATACTTTAGAAAATGCTTCTCATGTGCTTGGGAGAGGCTTGATTCCCATCACTCTTCCCCTTCATCTAGATTTTTATTGAGGCTGAGCAGAAATTTAAATATACAATTTGTTTCCACAATTTTTCTATATAGTGCTATATCTTTAGTGCACTTCCAAGCGTGGACTTTGAACATGTCCAGTTGTTGCCAATTGCGAGTGAGGGCGTTGAAATACTCGGTGATTGTGAGATCTCCCTATTGTAGGTCGTGGAGGTTTGCCTCAATTTCAAATAGCGCTGAAGTGTTTTCAAAACTGGAATAGGTTTCTCTAACTGCATCTCATATTTCTATAGCAGTTGTATATAGGAGAAAATTTTCCCCAATTTCATTGTTCATTGAGTTAATTAGCCACAAAATTACCATATGGTTTTCGGATTTCTAGGTTTTGAATTTTGGGTCCTCCTTTCTTGGGATAGTGATCTCACCTGTGAGGTAATCATCTTTCCCTTTCTCACAGATGAACATCATCATCGATTGAGACCATTGGAGTTAGTTGTGGCCATTGAGTTTGTGTCCTGTGATTTGAAGAGACAAGGTTTTAGACGCTCTATGATTGGTTGTTGGCGAAGACAAGTTTGGATGAGAGGTCACTTCAAAGGACGAGCTTTGTCTCTCAGTAGCCATGTCGTGTTTTGTCATGGAAGAATTAGAATTAGGATTTCAGAGGGGTGGCTCTGAAATCATGTAGATTTTTGAGGGAAAATTCTAATTATTATTCTCTTGAAATTAGGCGAGTACATACTGAAAGTTTTTGAGAGTGAGTTTTGAGAGAGTTTTCAGAGAATATTGAATGTTTCTTGTTTCTTAAAATGAAAAATGATACATAGATGCTACATATATATTAGTACAGCGATTGATTTTCCTACTCTAATAACGGAAAGAAAACTAAACTAGGAAAGTAAAAAAAAATTATCAAATTACAGCCCATTAGACCAATAAATCCTGATTCTATAGCTGTCAATCAGCTAAAATATTTCCTTGTTTAGTCCGTAGAGTCCGAATACCAACTTTGGAAGATTTTCAACACTCTCCCTCAAGCTGCGTTGTAAATGTCGTGCAAACCCAGCTTGTGACTCAGTTCTTCAAAGTTAGTTCTTGGAAGAGCTTTAGTGAGAATGTCTGCTATTTGAGATTTCGTAGGAGTATAAATCAGCTGCATAATTCCTTTTTCAATCTTTTCTGAGATGAAATGTCGATCGATTTCGATGTGTTTCATCCTATTATGATGCACAGGATTCTTTGCAATACTGAGAGCAGCTCGGTTGTTGCAGAACATCTTGATAGGTTTCTCACTTGATACTCTTAAGTTTACTAAGAAGTTTCTGTATCCATATGCCCTCACAAATACCAAGAGCAAGGGCTCTAAATTCAGCTTCTACACTGCTCCTTGAGATAACAGATTGCTTCATGCTTCTCCAAGTCACAAGGTTTCCCCAAACATAGGAACAATATCCTGATGTAGATTGCCTGTCTAAGACGTCTCCTACCCAGTCTGCATTTGCGAAGACTTCAACTTCACGACTCTCATTCTTTCGATATATCAGACCTCTTCTTGATGTCATCTTGAGATACCTCAAA
>LNSY01017418.1:0-10173 GCA_002024485.1 Artocarpus camansi
AAAGAAAGAGAAAGAGAAGGAGAGGACATTTATTAATGTCTAAAAGATATCGTGTATGGCTGAGATTTAATCTTAGGGAAATGATACGACGGTCTAGATCAAGTACCTTTACAAATACTCACTCAAACCGAGGCTTTGTCTCATCAAACTGCTATTTTTGTCAATGCTAGGGATATTTTGAAAAGCATCAACTAGATTATGCCACATGTAAAGCATAATTGACACTCACATTTCCTTGAGGAAGGGTCATGATTATGGCGTGAAGATAATTTCATGCAAGGGAAGCAATAGTTGTCCAGATCGAGAGTTGTTCAATCAATGCGTTTTGTTACTCTTTTTTAGATGATTGCATCGACTAAGGAGTGGGGCGCTAACTGTTAAGATATGGTTAGTCAAGCCTAAATCGTTAAGCAAGAGACCAATTTAGAAGGCCGATAGAGTGATTCTAGCAAATCAAGCCCAGTTTAAATGCTTGATTCATGTCTTAACAATGCCATATCAATATAATTGGCTAGTCTTAACAATGTCATATCAAAATAATTGGCTAAGTACTTCTTCGTCTAGAGGGCTCGATTGGTTTGATTGTTCAATTCATTTAGAGGACTTCCATTCCTTAGAAATAGCTAGAAGTTCACTTCTTTAAGCTCGATAGGCTCGATGGATAAGGAAAAACCCACTAATCCACTAAGCAGAACATGGGATCATGATCATTTATCCAAGACCAATAAAGAGGCGACACGTGTCCCATATACTCCCTTCTCTACAATAGCCCACTTACTTTGACAATAAAGCCCACGATCCATCATTTGGGAGTTGATAACCTAAGCTTCCCAAACGATGTCTTTTAGGAGTTGATAACCTAAAACGACTTGTTGTTTTGGGAATGGACAAAAATAAAAAAAAAAAAACAAAGAAGCCAAACAACAAGTCCTTTGGAGTTTCTTCCTCCTCATGTCCAAAGTTGTAGAAAGCTATTTATGTTCCAAATTCATATTTGGATCAGTTCTTTCTATTTTTTCATGTCCAAATTAGTCCAAAACTAATTTACTTTATCATTTAAACAAGTAGGGAATCTTTTCTTTTGTCACAATGAGATTCCACATATTCTCCCAACAAAGTAATACCACCTCCCACGTTGGATTATCCTTATTTCCATACCTTTTTCCCATGTGTTCCTTAACAGCCTTGCCATATGATTGCCCATCATCTTTGCATCTCAGTACATCATACAATGTCATTTTCTCTCGATCATATCTTTCTTTGTTCCTCTCTTCTCATCTGACAAGCATATTCTTCACACATCCTCCTCCATCATCCCACAATTTAAGCACCATCCCATGTCTCTCTACTTTGGTTGTTTCCTCTTTAACAACTCAACCAAATGAGCCATACTCAACCATTCATAATCTGAAGATTCAAACACCTCCCTTTTTTTGTCTTGAGCTTGTCATTCTTCCTTTCTTTCTTCTTCCACCCAAATTCATATACATAACAAAGGTTCATAACCAAGTTCTATCATCCCTCAAATCTCTTTCTTTGATCTCTACAACTCATCCCAAACCATTTACTAAGTTATAAGCAAATCAAATAATCCAAACCAAACACCAACAGATGAAGTTACAACATGTTCGCTGAAATCATTATCAGAGTCAAAATGAAGTTTTGACCACGTCTCGAGGTTGGTTTTTCTATCCATTTTCATACAAAATTTTTACTATGATATCATAATATATGAAGGTATGATTTTACATAGTTTAATGTTTAGTTTTGTTTAAGAAACAATTTTTTGTGATTATTACTCTTAAACTCTTTTTAGACTGAAAAATCAGCACTATGGGATTTTCTAAAAAGTATAGAAAAATATTTTGGAAAAATATCCTTGGAAAATTGTTCATATATATGTTACATATCTCTTATAAAAATTTCAAAATCAAATACACTATTTTTGATATTTTTAGAGAACTTATACTAAATATTATTTCTTACAATTCTTAAACTGCCTTTAAAATTGATGATTTGTTTTGGTGATGTTTAAAGATGTGTTTAATACTATAAAAGTTCATGAATACTTACTTATATGTATAGTTATTGTCTACAAAATTTTGGTTCCATGGGAATGTTAGAAATTAAGTTCAAAATTTTAGAAAGTGCATTGCTCAGTTGTTTTAGCCAAATTCGAGCAATATTTTTGTAAATGTTAAAATGTTAGAAAAATACTTGGAGTGATATAAATATGATAAATAAATCTAGTACTATATATGGATGTTACAAACATTATACTAAAATTTTTGGTCAATTAGAATTTTGTATGACATTAGAAAATTCCTTCATGCCAATTGCCTATGGGATATTTTCAATGACAATTTTGTTTTGTGAATTCTAAATTATAGAAAAAATATTTACAATCATCCAAACGTGATAAAAATAAATTTGTAGTAAGTGTAGATGTTATAAACCATGTACTAAAATTTCAAAGTTATTGGAATTTGTGTAAATGTATAAAATTCGTTGATTAGTGACAGCTTGTAGTATTTTTTTCCAACAACAGTGTTATAAATTGAAAAATGTGAAATAATTCCTTAGAGTAGTCCAAATATGATGAAATTAAATCTACTGATATTTATAAATGTTTAGAATGTTTGTAAAAAAAAAGTTTAGATTTGTTTGAATTTTGTGTGATTTTTAAAAATTCATAGATTGCTAATTGCATAAGATGTTTTTCCAGAAATGGTGTAGTGTTTTGAAAAATATGAAAATAGTACTTCCAGTAATCAAAAAATGAAATTTAATCTCGTGACATGCATGGATGTTAGAAATATTGTATTAAAATTTTAGAGTCATTGAATTTTGTATGATTTTAGAAAAACTGTTGAGTACTAACAATCAGACTGAATTTATGAATGTCTCAAATGTGGTGTATTTGTATAAGTTTTTCTAAGTGACTAAGCATGGTATTACTTATTGTCATGATGATATATGCGATGTTTTAAGTATGTTCTTACATCAAGAATATTTTTTTTATTACTATGTTATAATATTAAAGACTTTTGAGACACTTAAATCATTAGAAATAAAAAGAAGCTATTCACTTGCAAGAGGTTAAGTAATTTGCTACAAGCCAAGTAAGTACATTTTCACATACGACATGATAAAGAATTATGAAAAGTTTTCAAAAATGTTATGTGTTATTATGTTATTAATGTTTATGCATTTCTCTTCTAAAATATCCCTTTTATAATGGTTTTGAAGAACGTCTTTTTATGGATGTTTTCAACATTTTTTTATGATGCATAAGACGTTTTTACCACTCGCATGAACTCGATGTTATGTTGTTGGATTGTCAAATTTTGGGTTGTAATAAATTATCTGTTGTAATTTGATTACATGTTACATAGCAATTGCATTAAGACTACCTATTTCTATTGGTAGTCAGTTAGCCGAATACCTTGGGTATCCCGTCAGGCTAACTAAGGAGGAAAACCGTTTAAGATAAATAGGTATTGAATCTATTTGAAAGTTGCAATCATGTGAAATCCTAGTAGTAAATATTTAGAAATAAACTAATTATTTAAAAATAAGTTAAAGTTTTATTTCAATTGTTCGTGTGGGGATATAAATTAATTTAAAAAAATTGGACCAAAATTCATGGGTAAATAATTAGATAATACTTACATGTATGGGTTTTCCTATCAAATAATTAAGAGATAACGATGAAAATTAACTATTCCTATGACGTCCATAAAAGGGGCGTTATAGATATAGTATCAGAGTAGTTTTTGTTTCCAACACACATCACCACACATCTACCTAAATCCTACATGTAAGGAAATTTTATAATATTTGGATGTCGATGGACATGTTATGTATTTGTGTATATATATGTACTAGTGAGACTCTATTTCTGTTCTACGTAGGGATCATGTCCCTAACTCCTAGTCTATGATGTATGGTAAGAAACAAATATGAACAGCCAACATAAGAGAGGTAGACCTCGTCGATAAGATACAACCAAAACTAACATTCCAACCAATGCCAACCTAGTTGCAATGATTTCTGACCTCCAAAAACAACTTGAAGACCAATGAAAAGAAATTGAAGAGCTCAAAACCAATGGTCATGAAGGAGAAGGTCAAAACAAAAATACACCAACTACCTCTTAGTAGCAAGCAAGAAAAGCGCCAGCCCCGGCAACTCAAACGACTACAATACCAATGCCTCAAGAGCCTCTATTGGTCAGATGGAGGTGTGTTAAACCTGCAGATTTTAAAGGGTCTAATGATCCTTTGGTTGCTCAAGGTTGGTTAAAGACAATTGATGTGACTCTCAAACTTATAAATTTTCTAGACAATGAGAAAGTTCTATGTGCCTTTCACTACCCTAAATGGAAGCTCATATCTAGTGGGAAAGGATTGAACAAAGTTGGAAGATCAATGAAATGACATGGGATGACTTTTTAAGGTGTTTAGTGAGAAATTTTTTCACATGAACATCACTCGCAAACACTACAATGAGTTTAAGAGGCTATTCCAAGGAGGTATATCTGTAATAGAAATAGTGGCAAAATTCAACCGACTTGCTCGCCTATGCCCTAAAATGGTTTGGGATGATAAAGTGAGGATAAGGAGATTGATTAAAGTCCTTCGACTCAAAATCGCTATGATTGTTGATGGAGCTTAACCACCTCGTACTTAGGAGGACTTGGTTAGTGTAGTGCTTTGAATAGAACAACATTTGCCAAAGGATAAAAGAAACCAGCCCTCATGGAGTCAATTTAGAAATCATATGAACAATCAAAATCGATCCCAAGGCAACAATAAAAACTAAAACTAGAATCACAATGAGAGAGAAAAGGCAATTTCCATAATCAAAATGGTCAAAACAACAAGATAAGAGGCAATGGTCAACATCAATACCACAACAACAAGTAGAACCAACCTTGTGCTAGATGTGGGAGGAAGCATCCGAGAGAGTGTCGACAAGGCACCAACAAGTTCTACACTTATGGTTGCGAGGGCGATATCTCTATTAATTGCCCTACTAAGACCTAGCTCAATTCCATAGTAGGTAGGCAGCCTTTGAAGGACCACTTATCTATTAAGGAATATTGGAAGCCCTACCTACCAACGCTTGTATTTATACCATGACAAAAGAAAAAGCTGTGGTAGAAACCTCCAATGTTGTCACAAGTCAAATCCCTATCCATACCAAAAATGCTCATGTACTTTTTGATATAGGTGCTAACCATTCTCTTGTATCTATATCTTTTGCCAAAAACCTAGTTAGAAATGAGGAATATATAGGACAAGGGTCATTGTTACACTATCTTGGGGGAAGTGATGTCATCCATACATTTCTTAGGTGCCATTCCTTTAAGAATTTTTGATAGAGAACTTTATATCAATTGCATTATACTCAAAATACATGCTTATGATGTTATTCTCATGATAAACTTTTTAGGAAAATACAATGCTTCAATCAAGTACCAACAACAAAAGGTGATCTTTGATCTAGAAGGTGAGGAGCAATTTGTGTTCATGGGTAAATCAAGAAAGAAACCAAAACTATTTCTATTAGCATGAAGGCGAGAAAGTTACTGGCTAGTGGATACATAGATTTTCTAGCAAACATCATAGATAAACATCAAACGGAAAAGGCAAATGTCGAACATGTTTTGTTGGTTATGGAATTTCTAAAAGTATTTCTTGAAGATTTATCGAGCTTACCTCTAGACAAGGATATTGAATTTGAAATTGAACTCACAACAGGCACGAACCCAACCTCTAAAAGACCTTATAGAATGGCCTGGGCTAAATTGAAAGAGCTATACTTTCAACTAAAAGAGCTTCTCAATAAGGGTTTTATCCATCCTAGTCATTCTCCATGAGTTGCTCCAGTTCTGTTCGTGAAGAAGAAGGATGGTTCTATACAACTCTACATCGATTATCGAGAATTGAACCAAGTAACAATCAAGAATAAGTACCCATGGTCTCAAATCGATTATTTATTCGATCATTTAAAGAGTGCATCAATGTTTTCAAAGATAGATTTACGGTGAGGATACCGTCAACTAAAGATAAAAGAAGGAAACATTTCAAAGACAGTCTTTAGAATGAGGTATGGCCATTATGAATTCGTGGTCATACCTTTTGGCCTAACAAATGCTTCTGCAACATTCATAGATCTGATCAATCGGGTGTTCAAGGACTACCTCGATAAATTTGTTATAGTGGTTATCGATGACATCCTTGTGTATTTAAAGAGTCAGAAAGAACATATTGAACACTTGACAATTGCGCTAGAAAACTAAAAAAGACATCAGTTATATGCCAAGTTCTCTAAGTGTGAATTTTGGCTCAATTGTGTATCTTTTTTAGGTGATGTTGTTTCTAAGGATGGAAATATGGTAACCTACCAAAATCGAAGCCATTTGCAACTAGAAGTAGGCCAAGAATGCAAGTGAGATAAGAATCTTCTTAGGCTTGGCTAGGTATTATCGTAAGTTCATGGAAGTTTTCTCCAAGATAGTCTTGCCGCTCACTAACCTGACTGGCAAAGGGAAGAAGTTTAACTGGACCGACAATTATGAGAAGACTTTCCAAGAACTAAAGAAAAGGCTAACCTTGGCTCCAATTTTGGCAATTCTAAAAGGCAAAGAACGAATTGTCATATATAGCGACGCCTCAAAAATGGGTATCGGTGCAATGCTAATGCAGAACAATAGAGTGACTACGTATGCCTTGAGACAACTAAAGGATTATGAGAAAAACTATCCTACTCACGATCTTGAATTGGCGGCGATACTCTTAATTTTGAAAATTTAGAGATACTACTTGTATAGAATTAATTGTAAAATCAACACTGGCCATCAAACTTTGAAGTACTTTTCCACCTAGAAGGACTTGAATATAAGACAACAAAAGTGGTTAGAATTGGTCAAGGACTATGATTGTGAAATCCTCTACTACTCAGGGAAGGCAAATCAAGTAGCGGATGCTCTAGGTAGGAAGTCTTCTACAACTTTGATGTCGTTACAAGAAATGTCCCAACCCTTGAAGAAAGAAATTCTAGGCTTTCATCTTGAACAACTTTCACGACAACTATCAGCATTAACTCTTGCACCAACATTATACGATGAAATTCGAGACAAACAAGATAGAGATACAAGCCTAGTAAGGATCAAGCAAGAAATTAAGGAAGGCAAATGTGAAGGGTTCTAAATGGCAGAAGAGGAAACGTTATATTTCAATGACCATTTATGCGTTCCCAAAGTTGACGGTTTGAAGGAAAGGATCCTAACAGAAATCCACAATAATCTTTATTCAATTTATCCAAGCGCGACATAAATGTTTAATGACTTAAAGGACGGCTTTTGGTGGTTTGACATGAAGCGTGATGTTGCTAAGTATGTAAAGCAATGCTTGACTTGTCAACAAGTCAAAGCTGAACATCAAAGGCCATGAGGTATCTTGCAGCTAATTCAGATACCTAAATGGAAGTGGAAGAAGATTGCGATAGATTTCATTACAAGTCTACTGAGAATTACAAATGGTTATGATTCTATTTAGGTAGTAGTTGATTGGTTGACTAAGATGACATACTTTATTCCCATTAAAATTACCTATTCGATATAACAACTTGCATAACTTTACTTCAAGGAAATTGTAAGGCTTCATGACATTTCAAAGTTTATCATCTTTGATCGTGATAGTAAGTTTACTTCCTATTTCTAGAAAAAGTATGCAAAATACATTGGGTACAAAGTTGTATTTCAGCATAGCTTTTCACCCTTAGATTGACAGCGAGATAGACAGGACAAATTTGATCTTAGAGGATATGCTATGTGCATGTGCTCTTAATTACAAGACTAGATGGTGTAAGAGGCTACTGGTGATAGAGTTTGCATATAACAATAGCTATCAAGCAACTATAGGGATGGCACCTTATAAGGTGCTTTATGGACAGAAACATAAGTTGCCCATCTATTGGCATGAAGCTAGGGAAAAAAAGATGATGGAAGATGAGATTAAAGAGAAGACAGATTTTGTCAACAAAATAGCTAAAGTAGTGAAATTGATACGTAGAATGATTGAGATAGCATAGAGTCACCAGAAGAACTATGTTGACAAAAGGAAGAGGCCTTTAGAGTTTACAGTTGGTGGTTTTATGTTTATAAGAGTGGCAACGATGAAAGGAGTCATGAGATTTAGGAAGAAAAGGAGCTTAGCCTAGAATTGTAGGACCTTATGAAGTAGTGAGGCGAATTAGTTATGTAGCTTATGAACTGAATCTACTGCCAAACATGTCATCTATCCAAAATGTCTTCCATGTTTCAATGCTCAAGAAGTATGACCCAGATCCCATGCATGTAATCAAACCCCAAGCCATTAAGATACAAGAAGATCTTTGCTATAAGGAGAAGCCGACAGAGATTTTAGACCAATGAACTAGGACCCTAAGGAATAAAGAGATCGCATTAGTTAAGGTCCTTTGGCGTAACCACAAGTAGAAGAGGCTACATAAGAGCAAGAAGATGAAATAAGAATCAAGTACCCTTAATTATTCTAATATTCGGTGATGAAACTTTTATAAGGTAGGGCTGGCAATTTCAGACATGCACAATGACACAATACAAAAATGACACGATATAAACAGGTTTGAACCGCATGTTTATTAATTGTGCCATAAATGGGTTGGCATGAATAACACGAAAATAAATGAGCTGGATTTATGCTAACACGCCTTAACACATTTAATTAAACAGATCGTAAACATGTTGATATGGCATGACATGACTCGCCTATTTATAACACATTTAAACTTAAAAATAAAAATATTTAAAATACTTATAGTATGTTAGTATTAATTAGATATTGTATTTTTGTTTAATTTTTTTATTAGCTTTTAAAAAAAATTAAAAATAGGTTGGCATGAATAACACATTTAAACTTAAAATAAAAAAAATTATAAACTTAAAATTAAAAAATTTTAAGATTTGAAGGTTGCAAGGAGTTGAACCTTGCTCCCAAGGATGAGAAAGGTGTCAACCTACCACCCAAGTGATTGAGTTTTTTTTGTTAAAAGAGGACTTCTAATATATTTATTATAGTTTTAAGGTTTTGGTTAAAAAATCCCACATCGGAAGCAAATGGAGGCTTTCTCCCATTTTTCTCTATAAAAACACTACCTATTTGTAAGCATGGGCGTCCTTGTGTTTCATGTGTTGCCATCGCAATTAATTTTTGTCCAATCTTGTTTAAAGATTGGAAGGAAATACAGTTTAAAGTATTTAATAATAAAATATTGTTATATTTTTTATATCAATTTATATTTGGGACATCAATAAAGACTTTTTTGTTTTTTGTTTATGGTGAAAAAAATTTATACAGGAAAAAATTTTAATTTTTAAAATTTTGTGAGTCAAAATTTAAAAAAATTTATCTAATAAAAATTTATATAATAAATATTTTTTATCTTAAACGTGTTTTAAGCATGTTATGTTTATGTTTGGGTTAATCGTGTCGTGTTGACACGAATACGATACGTAAACACGAATTGCCTTATCATAAACGTATCATACGCGTGTTATTATCATATCAATCTGTCACGTCACGTTTAATAATCATGTCAACCCATCACGGCACGTTTAATAATCATGTTAATCATGTCGTGTCATGTTACGGGTGCTATAGGCGTGTCGTGTTTGTGTTTACATTTCTGGCACGTTTATTAATCATGTCATGTTTGTGTTTGGGCTAAACGTGTCGTACTGTAAACGTGCCAACACAAACACAGCACGAACACAATTATTACCACCTCTATTATAAGGTAAGGAGGATTGTAGCACCCGCCATTTTCTTTAACGAACGATATGTAAGGTTTAATAATTTTATGCAACAATATAAATGAAAATTAAGGCTTAAAAGCACATTTTGTGTGATGATTATGATTATGATATTTATAATTATAAAGTTTATTATAAACTAATGACTTTTGCAATGGATAGACTAAAGAAGTTCCAATGACATAAAGTGCCTAATATATACTGTGATTTTTGTTTGTAAATTGTCTATTTTAACAAATTACTTAGATTTTTATTTGGTTGGATGTAATATTTTAATCTTTTGGATTTTTAGTCATTATTTTAATTTTTAGAATTTATTTTAATTTTAGAAA
>LNSY01017515.1:0-10196 GCA_002024485.1 Artocarpus camansi
CGATAGGGAAGGCCGATCTCCACCTTCCCATGACTCGTTCACGGATTTAAGAAAGGGAAAAGTTTCCCCATCCTCATCTGAACCTAATCGAGTCATCAATTTGACTCAACAGTGGCAGGATGGCCAAACTCTTGATTTCACGGCGGTGACTATGGAGTTCTGACATCGGGGGGTATTTTCTTGAAATTGACCAGGGCATTTTCATCATTGTAGAGTTCTAAGTCGGTTGGCGTCGACGGTGTGCTTCACCGTCACTGGCGGCAACGAAAATGTGAGGTGGCCCAACGACAAAAACAAGTTAGCTTTATCGTGCCTCTCTAATTGGAATCGAGCTAGGAGAGTGGTACCATCTTGCTCCTTTCCTCATGCTGAGTCCATAGACACTAAGATCACGTCGATTGTTGGTCGGACGGCGGAGAAATCATGTCGAGAAGAAATGAGTTTCTTCGCCAGTTTAGGTGGCGCGTGTGGCCTCCTACAACGGTGTTGTGGGCGGCACGACACACAGTTGGACTTAGCTCATTAAGAGCTTTCCCTTGGTGTAAATGGAGGCCCAAATCTTGGACTGATTTTGAGGAGATAGAGAGAAAGTAGAAAGAGAAAGAGCTAATTTTTTTTTGAGATTTTCTTCTTTTTTTTTCTTTTATAAACAATTTTGTGGTCTGCACAGTCTAATTCTGTACTGCATGACCTTAAACAGTCCAAATCCTATGCTGCTTTACTTTTACAGTGTAATTTTTATACTGTATAACTTTATCAATGCACTTTCTTACACTGTGTTATTCTAATATCATATAATTTTTTGTATTATTTACAGTATTTTTCTCCTTAAACTGTATTTTGCCTTACATAATTCTTAATTTAATGCATTTTTAATATGTTGAAAATGCTCGGGTGTTACATATAGGATACATGGATTTTGATTTCCAAGCGAATAAAAATTTAAGGGGATCGACTTCAGGGACTGTCTTTACTTTAGATGGAGATACCTTAGTTTGGAGGATTGTAAAGCAAACTTGTATTGCTGACTTAACTATAAAAGCTGAATATGTGGCTACAAGTGAGGCTTCTAAGGAAATTATGTGGCTTAAGAAGTTCCTTAGAGATCTTGAGGTCATTCCTAGTAAAGATAAACCTATAGTCTTGTATTGCGATAATGCAGCGGCTATAGCTAACACCAAGGATTCAAAACACCATAAGAAGAGTAAGCATATAGACAAGAAATATAACATAGTTAAGGACTCTGTAAAGAGTAAAGAAGTGCTGGTTTACAAGATAAGATCTGAGGACAACTTGGCTGATCCATTGACCAAAGCTTTTACAATCAATAGCTTTAAGAAACACATGGAAGGCATGGGGACGCGCAATATGTTACATGTACTAACTTAGAGTAAGTAGGACATTGTTAGGATTAGTTCCTTAAAGAACAAATACTTTACTTGTAATTAATGACATTTGGATTAAATAAATAAATAAATACATAGTGCAAATATTTCATGTATTAATAATGGTCTTTATCTTGCTTTCATTATTATGTTTAAGCATTTAGCAAAAATGTGTTCCATGATTGTTTTAACCAAATCTTATGATCGAGTATATATGGAGTTTATATGCGGTATAGCTACAAGACCAAGATAAATAGTCTAGCCTATCTATTTAGCTAGACACTTTATATATGATAAGATTGTAATGTGGATCTACATCCAATTAGAGAGACAGTTTATCTAGACTATCGGAGCATATTGATTCTATGGTAGACATATTGGTGTAGTAGACCTAATGGAGATCGCACCAGATTGAACCTAAAATATAATTGATTTAATAATATTTCATACATCTTAAATCAATTCACTTACAAAATTATCTATGTGTGATCTTAATCTTGAAGTAGATTCATGACTCCATGCTTATAGCTTGTATCTTTTAATATGCTATAGGTAGGAGTTCCAATGACTGAAGGCTTTATTTTAGGTATGTTGGAGATGCAACCTATATTCAGTAAGAGCATAATCCGTAGACATTGAATCCATAGCTCTTTAATCGAGAGTCAATGTTATCCTTATAGAGGCATTATTCGGGAATTTGGAAAAGAACAAGGCCTTAGTCATCTAGATACTTGTGGTAATCAAATGACTTTCCATTTGTATTTGTTATAAACGAAATTTTCCAAATAAGTGAAATAATAGAGCTTTGAGATAAAATAATTAAAAGGTAAAACGGAACTAAGTCCTCCATTCGATTATAGATAAACTATGGAGATACACGTACGCATGAGAGATCATGGACAAGACTAATGAATAAAGTCTCATAATACGATATATTATCAAGAGTGTAGTTTTGGTTCTTTACTAAAGTGATACCAAAGTCAATAATTTAATCAATAATTAACCAGGGATTAATTTATCACTTATTATTGGAGCTTGATAATATATGTCCATACGGTTCCAATGCTTGCTCATAAATTCCTTGACTAGTTGTGTGTAACGTAGTTTATTATAGGGAATGCAAAAGGTTACGCTAAATGGAATACCAGATCTATCAGTGTGTAGGCCCTACAGTCCATTTAGACTGTGTGTGTAGCACTTGGCCTAGTCTAGAAGAACTGTGGGCACCAACCAGAGGGGTAGCTATGAAAATTGGTTAATTAATTATTTAATTAATTAATTTCAAGATAAAATTTATTCAAATTTAATTGGTGGGATTTTGTGATAATTAATTTTTTGAATAATTAATTTAAATCCTAATTGTGTTTAAATTTGAATAAAATATAATTATTTATCATTATTTAACTTAAACAATTATCTAGAATAATTAGAATCTAATTTAAATAGAATTATTTGAATGAAAATTATCTTGGATGTAGATAATCATGGAACACTATGATTAGCTGGGATTTGAATCTTCCTTAGATTGTGATAGGTGCACATAGTGATAGTGAGATCAGTGTTATTGGCATGTGGAGCAAAGGGAGGAGAAAAAAAAAATCTTCTCCTAGTCCTGATAGAAAGAAAAATCTTTTCCTAATCTTAATAGATTTATACTTCCTCCTATAAACTCTATAAACAGATGCCTTTCCTCTTTATTTACTCCATCAGAAAAAGAGAGCTTTGGGTGCTTCTTTTAGAGTGAGAAAATTAGAGGAGAGTTTGTGGTAAGTTTTTTATTAAGTTATACCCACACACACAACAACTAGAAAGAATTAGACATAACATTGAAGATTTGAAGTTTGAGATTGTCAGTCAAACATGCTACTTCTAGTTAATCAATAGGTATGTTTAATTCGAATTATATTTATTGTTTATAGTAACATGAGTATGTTTTTGGGTGATTAATAAAATTTTTAAAGTTCTGTTGCATCACCGAATCAATATTTCCAATAATTTATTCTTAAAAAATACCACATTGGCATAGCCTATGAACTAGGAACCTAGATCCAATCTGACCTAAATAAGTGAGTTGAGCTTACTTGTATCCTTATGCAAGCTAGCATATTTGGCATGGCCAATATTTAGAACTTTCAGTCCTCTATCCATCTAAACAATAATTGAATAATCATGCTAGAGAGGACCATGTTGAAGGAACTCAACAACTAGAAATCCCAGTTGTTGGATTGTGAGCTGGAAAAACATATAAAATGGAGCGGAATAGAGTTTTAATTTTTTTATAAACTTTTAGGATTTTTCTCATAATGCTATATATAAGTAATTATATAAACACAAACTTATGGGCTTATGGATGGCTATGGATGATCAAGCATTCCAAAATCTTCAAATTTTTCTTATTATTCTCCTTTTTCTAGATCAACTAGCATGTGGGCACCGATGAGATTTTTTAGAAAATCTTTATAATATCTCCTTCCAATCTTTTTTTTCGGCTGAGATTCTTTAAACTCTAAAGTGGAGAGCTAAAAAAACACTAGATGGAGGTTAGAGAAAAGTTTGCTGAAAATAGAACCTCTAAGGCCTATTTATAGATTCACCAGCCAAGTGGTTAGAATGAAATATTCAATGAGATCATGTAACTTAGAGAATCATGCCCACCACTAGGGTGGTTGGGCGTGTTTTGTCATCTCTCCAATAGGAGAATGACACATATCCTAGCTACCTGATTCTGTGTGATTTTGTATCCATTTGGTATTTGTCCAAGATCTTATTTTGGTTCAAACTGAGTTATTATTTATTTTAATTTTTAAAATAAATATCTTTTACAAATTTATTAATCTCATAATTTAAATAATGATCTACAGAATATATTTCAACTCTTGAAAAAGATTTTTATTTGCGTTAAGATAACAAATAGATTACATGAAGATCACTTAATCTATATGAAACCTAAAACCATTGGTGTGGCACCACTTGGACTCCCAAAGTTCTAGTGTGTGGCATCATACACAGTCTTGTGGACTATTATGTGACATTACAATTTTGCCCCTACTGACAAAATTAATCCAAGAAAATTTTTATTAACCTATCTAAAATAATATTGTGGAGCCAGCAAAGGGACCCAATGGACATGTTTGATTAAGCTCTAATAATTATTTATAATTTAATTATCTCATAATTAAATTAATAATAATTATTAACTCCGATTTGAGCCACTATCAAAAACGAAGGTTGTATTTTTAAATTATATATGGAATTACATGGAACCTTAAACATTAAATGTTGACAATAAGGTTGTCCATTGATTTAATCATTTGCCATGTGGTAATACCCTCCATAATAATATTCATAATTAGAATTAGGTTTATAATTTTTCATGCAATCTTTTTAATTACATCTGTGGCCATGAGTTTGTTAATTCTCTAATAGATGACTTTTTTATGAGCAAATCATCAATGGGGATTTAGGTAATATTTGATATCTTATATTAAATATGAGATCTCTTCATCCAAGTTCCCTTAACACTCGTGGGAATATTATCTTAGCATCCTATCTTATAAGAGTTGTGGATTCCATATATGTAAGAAATGTACATAGCTACTTATATTAGTATGCCTTCAATATATCGAGTTTTTGATCATGGATTTATAGATCTAACCTATTGGCAATCAAAAGACATAGTAAATAGATATGAGTCTACTAATCATCTCAAGATTAAGGAATGATCCATATAATGATAATCAATGATAAAATTCTAATTTCTCGTTATGGAATTACGCAAGAAATTAAATTCCACCAAGTCCAGATTTAATGTGTTCTAAAAATACTGATGTTGTTATGCAATAATCACATTACTATAATTTGGATAATATTATTCCATTAAGTTAAGAATAGACAACATCATAATCTTAAACAAGATAAAGTGACCAGCTTTATTTACCGATTATGAACCAAAATTTATACCAAGTACATATAATCATATCCTCTGTATTATGAACACTTCATATACATGATTATGGACTTTTATAAGTATTGAAACCTTTATAATATTTGCATACATATATATCATGGAAAACAACAAGGAATATTATTTATTAATAATGTAATACTTTATTTCTCATAATGTCCACTTGGGACAAATGATATGCTTTAAAAGTATTAATGTCAATAATCTCGCACTTGTATTAAAGCATGAGTGATTTATCTCAAACTCCTATACCTTTCAAATTGATCCTAAATACTTTTTGTCAACAAAGTTTTTACAAACAGATCAACAAGGTTGTTCTCCAAATTGAACTTATAGATTGTCACATTTCCCAACTATATTATCACTTTATGTGTTTTCCTCTTTTACGGCTTCTTTGTCCTTATGCATTTGCAATCGCTGTATTGTCATCATAGTATAGCATCATTGCTTAGCCAAGGTTAAGGACAACTTTAAAATCCTGCAAGAAGTCAAGGACTAAACAGCCTCCTATTGTAGCTTTCCAAGCTACAACATATTCGGCTTTTATGGTAGAGTTCGCAACATAAGATTGCTTAATACTCTTTCATCCTATAACTCCACCATAAACAACAAACAGTAAGTCTAAATTAGTCTTTTGAGAATCCACATCAGTTAAAAATATTGAATCCATGTAACTAACAAGAGTAAGATCCGACCTAGGTACAATATTAAAATTCTTGTTTTTTGAAGATACTTAAGAACATGCATCATTGACTCTTAGTGATTTTCCACTAGATTTGATTTTTATCGGCTAACAATTCCTACCGCATAGCATATATCTAGTATTGTACATAGTATAACATATATAAGACTTCCAACTTCTAATGCATATAGATGTCTTATCATGCTTCTTACTTCCTTAAGAGTAATAGGAGACATCTCATAAGAAAGTGTTATTCCCTTTTGGAATCTTTCATAAAATATTTCTTAAGTATTTTATCTATGTACAAGGCTTGAGATTAAGTTACCAGCTCATTCTTCCCACCTATAAAGAGTCAGATACTTAGAACATAGCTAGCTTCTCCTAGGTCTTCTATCTATAATTGTGTTGACAACAATTCCTTGACCGTTGTTAATGATTCTATGTCATCATCTATGGATACAAAGCCATCAACATAAAGGACTAGATATACCACTTTGATGCCTTTTATTTCTCTTATAGATGCATGGCTCATCTACTCTTGATCAAAACATAAGACTTGATCACTTGATCAATTTTGATGTGTCTTGATCTACATGTTTATATGAGTACATAAATGGATCTTTGCAACTAGAAAACTCTTTGCTATTGCACTCTTACAATGAACCACTCTAGCTGTGCCATGCAAATGGTCTCTTAAATCCAATTGCACTTAATCTTTGGACCTATTGGACTAAGCCTTTTTCCTCATCTATGGTCCAGTGTGGCCCGACCTATTTTTTTCCCACAACTTAACTGTTTAATTTGTGGAGAAAATATGGTAAATAACAAATCTGACACTTAGGGTAGAAAATTATAGTAGCATTTTCAAATAACATTAAATTATAGAACATTACTTAAAAAACATTTATGGAATACCATAAATAACCTCGGCATTGAACACATATGGGTTTTTTTTTATTATTTTCACTTTTTTTCCAACTTCCTTTCTTTCCTTTCTCTTTGGTTTTTACAATTTCATCAAAAACAACAATGATGGATAGATGAACATCCACATCAAAACAATAATGAAGGACAAACGGCCGATCAAACAACAAGGAAGGAAGACCAGATCAAAACAGTAGAGCAGACCTTGAGCACAAACAAAGCTAGGATCGTGAGTTCACGACCACTGACGTTTGATCTCGCTGTCTAAGCATTGTGTTGATTTTCCTCGTGTCGTGACCTTAGATCATTGGCGTCGCTTAAGTCAATGCTGCAATCTCCTCTGTTTTCAAGATCTCAACCGTGAAGCCAAATCCAATGTCTTATTGACAAATCGGAAGTTGGATCTCATCTTACCTTTTGTTGTTGAAGCTTAGGTGAAAAATTAATTTGCCATGGTATTTTCTATCGCTATTGTTACCAATCCAAAATTGTAGGTATTAAGGAGCACCACGAGAGAGGGAAAAATTTTGAAAAAAAAAAAAGAAAAAATGATGTTGACAAAAAGAAAAAAAAACAATGTTTTGTTTTTTTAATGACTATCTTGTTGTATTTCTTTTTGTAAAATTTTCTGTATTTTTATGGTTGTTGGAAAAAAAAGAAAAAACAATGTTTTGTTTTACTATAAAACACAATATTAATTGAGAAATATAATATTTCCAGGGTGCTAGTGATGTTGCTATTGACGTTCATTGAAGCTACTAGTAGATTATTGTTTTTTTTTTTTTGCATTTGTATAAAAATATAATATTTACATATTAATACAATATTTCTCGACAAGGTGATGTCCAACAACACCGTCAATAAATTTTGTTATTTACATAACAATATAATATTTACATGTTAATAGGATATTTTTAGATTAGGCAAAATTATGGGTTTTTTTTTTTGTTTACGTGAAAATACACTTTTTACAATTTATATCTTAATACAATATGTTCTACCTACCAGCATCGTCACCAATATTGGTGGTAAGCAGCGACGTAATTTGTTAATTTTTTTTTATTATTTGAAAATATAGTCTTAAATACATAAATATTTCATTTTTTGACCATCATTGGTGCAAGAGAAAAGGGTGAAACATGGAGAGGAGATAGAATCGGAGGTATTTTGAGTTTTTATTCTCAATTTTTTATAAGTGAAACCAAAGTTTGTGATAATATGGTATTTGTTACATATTTTGAAAACATACAGTATTATTTACAATTCTGAGATTAAATGTACTGTTTGGCTCTCTCTGCCGTAAGATATTGACCAACCCTCGTTCTTCTCCCAAACGACATCGTATTTCAAAGAGCTGTGCGATATATTCTCGATCCAGAGTCTCCAAATCCAATCGAAATTCAGACTCGAACCCTGGAAAATTCGTTGGACTATCACCGTCTGCTCCAGTCTTCTTCTCCGTAGCTCTCTCACATTCTGTTATCAGATCCCTCTAGCCCTAGAATTGTTCATTGATTGTTTCTCCTTTGTGCTCAAATCCATGGAAGCTCCTCAGTCTTCTTTTCCTCCTCCTCCGTCTGAAACCCTAGACTCTTTTCAGCCTCAACCTCCTCAAGAAACCCTAGAAGCTCCTGATGAGCAAAAAGCCCAAGCCCTAGCTCCGCAAGATCAACAGAATGGGTACTCGGCTTCGGCAGAGAACGTGTCCAAGCCGCCCGAAAGCCAGAGGCCTCTTGTCTCCGAAAACGGCCTCACGGGGAACACTCACAGCGGTACGGACAGGGATGGCTCCGGCGGGGAGGAAGAGACGACAAGCAAACGCCGCCGCAGGAGCCGCTGGGATCCGCAGCCGGAGTCTGATAACCAGAGCGGCGGCGGCGACGATTCGGGGAGCGGGACACGGAAGAGGAAGTCGCGGTGGGCCGACGATGATCCAAAGCCGGTGATTCAGCTTCCGGATTTCATGGGAGGTATTGAGTTTGATCCAGAAATTCAGGCTTTAAATAGTAGGCTTTTGGAGATTAGTCGAATGTTGTCTTCCGGTTTGCCTTTGGATGACCGTCCTGAAGGAGCTAGGTCTCCGTCGCCCGAACCTATTTATGATAACATGGGAATTAGGATCAATACTAGAGAATATCGTGCTCGTGAAAGGTTAAATAAAGAGAGACAGGAGATTATAGCTCAAATTATTAAACGAAACCCGGCGTTTAAGCCTCCGGCAGATTATAGGCCGCCTAAGCTTCAGAAGAAGCTTTACATTCCAATGAAAGAATACCCAGGTTACAATTTTATTGGGCTAATTATAGGCCCTAGGGGTAATACCCAGAAGAGGATGGAAAAAGAGACGGGCGCAAAGATTGTAATTCGCGGTAAAGGATCGGTGAAAGAGGGTAGGTTGCAGCAGAAGAGGGATTTAAAACCCGATCCCTCTGAGAATGAAGATTTGCATGTTTTGGTCGAGGCAGAAACGCAAGAAGCACTTGATGCTGCGGCAGGTATGGTGGAGAAGCTCCTGCAGCCTGTGGATGAGGTTTTAAATGAGCATAAGAGGCAACAGCTTAGGGAACTTGCTGCCTTGAATGGGACCATAAGGGATGAAGAGTATTGTAGACTCTGTGGTGAGCCGGGTCACCGCCAGTATGCCTGTCCTTCACGTACTTCGACTTTCAAGAGTGATGTTCTTTGTAAAATCTGTGGTGATGGTGGCCATCCTACTATAGATTGTCCAGTGAAGGGCACAACTGGAAAGAAGATGGATGATGAGTACCAAAACTTTCTGGCAGAATTAGGTGGGACGGTTCCTGAGTCCATGACCAAGCAAACCACTACATTAGCAATTGGTCCAGGCAATTCAGGAAGTAATCCTCCGTGGGCTAACAATGCTAGCAGTAATGGTACTATCGCACATCCAGGTTTGGGTTCAACCGTTATCAAGCCTAAGGATTATGATGATACCAATTTGTATATTGGATACTTGCCACCCACTCTTGATGATGATGGTTTGATCCGATTGTTTTCACCTTTTGGTGACATTGTTATGGCAAAGGTCATAAAGGACCGAATTACAGGATTGAGCAAAGGTTATGGTTTTGTGAAGTATTCTGATGTCCAGATGGCAAATACTGCCATTGCAAGCATGAATGGTTATCGTCTAGATGGCCGGACTATTGCTGTTCGAGTTGCTGGAAAGCCTCCACAGCCTGCTGTGCCTCCTGGCCCGCCTGCAACAGCAGCATCCACT
>LNSY01017571.1:0-11080 GCA_002024485.1 Artocarpus camansi
GCATGACATAGGACTGAAATTGACCTGAGTAACTCGTAAGGAAGGGCTCATTTCCTACTGCAATATACCTGTAATTACCAGGTGAAAGTTAATATAGAAGAATTCCAATTAAATGCCAAAGGTTATAGCATGTGTGAACACATCTTAGATAGAATCACTAGAAACAATACTAATGACAGGCTCAAAGTTAGTTACATTTGGAAAAGTCAAATGTTCTTTTAAAGAAGTTTGCAACACTTTTATCTAAAACAATCACTTTTCACATGCTAGTTAGGCATCGGGACCGTTCGTATGTCCCAGATATAAGGTTTGAAAATTAATTAGCCAAGTATGAGAATTCCTAACATGAAGCTTATCTGTATCGCTAAACCTCTCATGTGGTTCTGATATATAGCATCTCTCACGTGCTTCTCTTCATATGTCGCTATATTAGTGCATTTAAATTCCTAGCCGACCTGGAAATTGCTTAGTATCAAACCCAAGTGAAGAAGACCTTTTTTGGTGGATAAAAAATTCAGGAGACATGGAGGACACGAAAAAACTAAACAACAACCTATATTTATGACACACGTTTTTACCAATTATGGTTATCTAAGACAAAAGAAAGAGTCTTTCTTGACTAAATGACGAGGTGGGGCTTCTTCATATGGAAATGGTAGGTGTAAATCTAGTTTGGATGATCCCATCAGGCCATAATCTTAACAAATCTAGGACAGAACAACTATTAGAATGACGGTAACTCTCCCATATTCTTAATGATAGTTTCCAATGAATAGAACACGGTATCCCACTGCTAGAAATTATCTTAAAGAGAAAAGTCACTCACTATTCCACCACATGAATGATGTCCAGCGTGTCCCAGGATGAGAAGCATGCAAGATGCTGGCTATGAAAACTGCTAAAGTCAGCTTGCGTAGCACCCCTCATAGTGAAGGCTGGGCAAGCAGGCGCTTCTTGTGCTTAATAGACAATTATGCTAGCTCAGCTCCATAGAATTTCAAGCTAGCCTACTTTGTTAACCGTGGGCATGCGGGTTCTGGGAAAAAGGATCTCTCATGGAAACTTGGTTTCACTTAACGCTAGAAAGTTGACTCAGACAGACTTACTGTTATCAAGGATCAATTGAGGGATTTGCCTATAGTCCTTTCTTAACTAGTTAACTTTCAAAAAGTTGCAAGTTATCACCAAACCTATATCTACCCAGATGATATCTTTAATAACAAAATTTCAACTAAGGAGAATTCTTTGGTAGGATATAGTAAAATACCCTATTTGTAGAGCAAAAGCTTGTAACAGTTAAATATTTATTAAGTTTCGTTAAACTATTTTACTTTTTTAAGGATTATTCGCCTATGCGCCCCTATTCTTTACATAGGTTCTGACCTTGCCCCCTGAACTTGAAAAATTCCTACTTCACTACCCTCAATTCTCGGTTAGTGCCATTTAACCCAACTCCCTCTGTTAGAATGCCCATTAAAACCATACGGAAAACAATGATGTGAAAACATACAGAAAACAATGACGTGAAAACACATGAGATACTGCGTGTTAGATCAAGAAAGAGGGGGCTGGGGATGAAGAATACTTCTTTGATAACAAAATTTCTGTTTAGGAGAATACTTATACCTGTATGACATGGTTTATAACTACTAGTACCTCTCCGAGTTTCGTTAGATTATTATATTCCTTTTTTAATAAGATATGATTTGGATGTAATCTGACGCTTAAAAACTATGCAGTACGCATACCTACTACAATATTTTCTTTCTATTTCTAAAGAATACCGCCACCTTCCTCAAATTTAAGCTCAGTAACCATTGTTGGTTCCCTAATATCGATCTACTCTTTCGGAAGTTTTAACTTTTAATAGTGTAATCCTTTCGTTGTTCTAGCTTATAACTTACTAGCAGAGATCCAAACTGGTAATTCCCTCGAGAGAAAAAAAAGCTTTCAACTTTTATCATCACTCGGGGCAAATCTACAGAAATCCAAATATCATACCACAAAACTAACAAATATATGCCCAACAGTTCCCCTAAAAAACATGCACGGCTGTTATAGGAAAAGATCCAAGAATTTAACATACATTCATTTCCTATGCATCAACAAACACCCAGATACGGAAAAGAAGAAAGAGAGAAAACAAAAGAAGGAAACTTCTCAATATAATCATATATATAAGTCTATGCATATAAGACAGACCTGATATCGGCACCGCCTTTACCCAAATAAGCAGTGATATTCTGGCGGACCCACAAGTCAGAAGCAGCGGTGGAGGAGCTCAAGGAAGCCAGCATCTCATTGGGGATCCCAATCATGACCTGAATCCCACTTCCCATCAGAGCCCTCAGAACACCAGGGTCCGTATCAAATATCTTCACTTTCGTTATCTTGTTGTCTTTCAGAAGATCCACCACCGTTGACGGCTTCAGCCTGTGAAACGATATGGTGCCCCAGTTCACCCCCACCGCCGATTCCGCCATTGGAGGGGAGAAGCTCCAAAGGGCAACTGCACAAAGAAGGAACAATGTTTTGAAAATGCTCGGTTCCAACATTTTCTTTTCTTTCTCTCTTTTTTAGCAGAATCGTCGTTCAGTCATCAGTTGGGTAGTTGGGTGGTGGGTTTTTGTCTGGAAAGAGAGAGAAAGATGTGGGCTTTTGGGAGAGGGAATACTAGTATTGCTAGTATATATTTGCAGAAAGTGAGCGGTGGTGAAGGAGGTAGAGATACCGACAATGTGAATGTGTAATAAATAAACTAATTTAAAATAAGAAAAAATAAATAAAAAGAAGGGTAAAGTAAAAGAAAGCCCCAGAAAATCCCAGAGGGGTTCCAAAAATGGAGTATTATCGCAATAGTGAAGTGGAGAAGGGGGAGTATAACGACAAGTGACCTGCGTATGAATCGCCAGTAAAAAGTGTGAATATGGCGCGACACTGCTATATTAGCCCCAAGTCCAACTACAAAATACAGTTATAAATTGTACTATTAAAATAGTCTTTCATAAGAATAATTTTTCAATTATAAATAAAATAAAATTTTTATATGTTATAAAAATAATAAAAAAATTATTATTATGTAAATTTTTTATATGTTATAATAACAATAATTTTAATCAATTTAAGCTTCTAAAAAAATCTATTTAACAGTCAAAATTATATAATTACTTACCAGTAAAATTAAAATACCTGGCATGTTATGAGTTCTTTGGTATAATTTGAAACGGTCAAATCAATTTAATTAAAATATACAAATATTTTATATTTCACAATGATTGAGTTTTCACACGAAGGAATGTTTTTCACAAGAAATTATTGTAGAATATTTTTTAAAATCGTCGTTACAATATAGGATGATAAAAGATTAAAAAAATCACCCTAAAAAAATTAGAAAAAACTCTCAAATATTCTAAGTTCAATTAAATATAGCTATTGAAATTGGTGAATGATTTAACGTGGTACATTAAAAATAACCATATAGTAGGTGTAGGGGTCTAGAGTGTCAGATTAAATTTTGGGTTTTTTTTTTGTAAAAGTTGTGATTTCTATTAAAATTTGTTAACTTTGCACACTGTTTTATTTTAATATGATTGTTACTCCCTTAAAATAAATATGATCGTTACTCTATGACTTTTTTTTAGGAGCAATATTCTAAGAATATATTGCTAATGTGAAATTAATACGTTATCAAATCCCGACTAAGAGTCGGTGTTATACATGGATTTACAGCAACTTGAGCAATACATTCGAAAATGTGATGTGACATGGCTCCTATCCTCCGAACAAAGTGAAAAAGCGAGTCTGACACGTGGCCTAATGTTGCAATAGCTTTTGTTTTGTTTCACACTGATAAAACTTGTCAGAATATGCATAATAAACTGTTTGATTAATGTTTTAATAGTCTAATTTATAATTATTTATGTTAAAAATACACCATGTGCAATATAAAACTGTCTTCAATCAAAAATTAAAGGTTAATCCGGTAAAGTCTTATTGTAACATTTCCAATTAATTAACCGAGGTGCGGAATGGGAATAACAAAAAAGAAAGATCCTCAGTGACAATTGTAATAATGTTGAAATGGTGAAGCAGCATATGAGGAGAATTGCTCGAATAACCCTTTTATATGCTTGTTGTAAAGCAAAGAAAATATCTCACTATTTTCCCTTACTCGTCAGTCCAAATGTTACCAAGAACTTGGGTCGGATGTGTGTGTCGGTTTAGACTAACAATTCAATTCGTTTTCTATTTCCTTTCAACAAATCATCGGTTTTTTAAGGGGACAAGTGTCATGTTTTGTTTTTCTGACCTTGTATAAAAATTTACATGTTTTTAATTTTAGGTCTAAATAATTTAATCTCATGAATCTGTATGTTGGCCACGAATGTGGTGTGGGGTCAATGTAATCAAGACCGGTTGAATGAGGGAAAAAAAAAACTAAATTAAAATCTTTTAAAGGGCAATGCCCAAATGACTTATTTCCATAGTCTCAACTTTCACATCCGAGGATTGAGCTCTTTTTTATGTTAATTTACCAAATTTGTGCGGTGACAGTAATGGTTTGCATGTGATCACTTTTCAATTTATATCAAATGCCCATTTCTCGTTTTAAGCCCTACTCTTTTTGGCATGTGCCATATGCAAGCAGGACAAGATTTGTATAAGCCCAAATGGTGGTGCTCTCATGTTAAGATAAGATGTGATTTGTTTCTCAAAAATGGCATATGAATTCTTAATTCCCCCTAACATACATGAGGAATGTTATTTATGTTTGCAAGTTTTATAAGTTCACTTTTTATTAAAGCTTTTGGAGACTTTGTGAAAGTAGAGGATACCGTTTGTGAAAGCCATATAGTGAAAGAGAATTGAAGATTCTCTAGTCGTTGATATGTCGTTGATAAAGGAAAGGTGTGCTACGCAAATTGCAAGCAAATTGGTCGCCTTTCTTTTCTCTATAAAAGCAGTGTGACCTTGCAAGATAGTGGGCCAGTCCCCCCACAGCCAAATTCATTTGTGATTCCACAATTATAGAAGCGTTTTTTTTTCCTCTTCATTTTGCTTTTATCTTTTATGATCGACTTTCAAGGGAATATAATTAAAATTGACGGGATATCAATGGAAGCTTGCTCAAAACTCATTTAGTACTATAGTCTGTGCACATATGACATGCCCATCTTATCCTTGAATGTAATGAATTAAATTTTCCTTTTTTTAAAATCTTATAAAGAAGAAAACACTTTAACTTGTTTGACAAGAGCTAATCTTAACTATTATCTTAATTATAAATAGTATAAAACTCTTACCCTCTACAGTAAAAAGAAAAAGTTGCTACAATATAAAATTCTAACATGTTACGGTAAAAACAGTTCTTATGTCAAAGACGAGTTAAAGCGGATAGGAAAAGAGAGAATTTTCAATAGCGAAATACACTATCAACAAAGCTTCATATGCACATAATCCAATAAGTTGCCTAATACTAAAATCAAATAATATCTTAACGAAAAATTAATATAAATAAAGCCAAAACTACTAAACTTTCCTTGTTTAATGTTTCTTGACCTTGCTTTATGGAAGAAATTAATAACACCAATCTGTATTTTAATAACCTAGACTGTCGAGAAAAGTAACCCGAAAAACTCTACCAAGAAAGAAGAATTAAACTTTACTCATACTTGGCAATGTCAACAATTGAAATCCATGATGCCACCTGCGAAAATTCTTGCTACCTTTTGCAATCCACCTCAAAAGAAGATCACTACAATGTTAACTTTATAATTTGCACACTTGAGTTAATAATGACAAACTTCAAGAATAAGTTACGTAAATTCAATTGATTCAATAAGATGAGGAAAATAAAAAAGAATGGAGAATCTTAGCAAAACACCGACCAAAACATGGCTGGGTATCCACTGTAATTTTATTAAACAACAATATCTTTGTTTTACGCAGATGACAAACTGATTCGTCATAGATCTTAAAGAAACTAAAAATGAAGCTTATTCTTTTTTCTTTTTTTTTTAATGAATGTCTAGAATTAAATGTTTATCTTCTCTCAAAATCAGGCTGGTTGGTCACGGATCTGATCCAAGCCCATTTGTGATCCTTGGTGTTGACTTCATTCTTAGCATGTGCCACCTCTGCCAAAGGGATATAAGCATAGTTACCATTAATAGGACCAGAGACAAAGCCGGTGTAGCCTGCCATGATTCCATGAATGGATGAGTGTGCTAGAAGTGTGCAATACGTGTTATCCGTAGCATTTGCAGGAACGGCGCGAATCATGTATGTTGGATCTATGTACTTGACCGTAAACAACTCGCCAGGGTGGTCCCTTGACCACCATTTCTTCAGCTCCGACTTCAGCCAGCCGCCAACATCGAGAAGTACTGGGTTGCCAGATTCATCCCTCTCCTCTTTTTGGGCATCGGTTCTTGGTATCATTGCTTGCCCTGCTCCTTCAGCCACGACCAGCACTGCATGTCCATTCTCTTTCAGACGCTGATCAAGGAACTCAAACAGTCCTCCTTTGCCTTCCAAGTAGAATTCCATTTCGGGGATCAAGCAGCAGTCAACGTCACGGCTGCTCAGCGTCGCGTGAAGAGCAATGTGCCCGGTGCTTCGGCCCATTAGTTTCACCAGACCTATTCCGTTGACTGCACTCTCTGCCTCCACATGAGCTGCACTGATTGCTTGCTGGGCCATTTCCACTGCTGTCTGGAATCCAAACGACCTGTCAATGATGCCCACATCATTGTCCACCGTCTTGGGGATTCCAGTGACTGCAACATTCAATTTTCGACGACGGATCTCATTGAATATCTTTATCGCCCCACGCATTGTGCCATCCCCACCTATGATGTACACCTGTTTACATTTTGAGAATACACATATAGCGCAAGGGATAAGACTCTTTCCACCAAATATTTTTATGTGATTTAATGAGATATATGCTTCAACTAAAATAGTAACTGATAAGTACTGGAAAAATTCAAATTCCTGCTCAACATATCTTCTTTTCCAATTAAAAGTACTACATTCCATATTTTATTTTATTTTTCTTAAAGATCATTCCATATTTAGTTAGATAGAAATAAGTCTATTCTTGTTAAACCATTATTCAAGTATGCTCTAGCTAACTCTACCAATCATCTACTTCTGAATGACTGCAGGTTTTTAGTCTGCATGTTCAGAAGTAAACTTCGACAATAAGCGAAGTTCTTTTTTTTCATACTTGTTATTCCCCTGTTCAATGGAGAAGCAGAGATAATTACGTAGTAATATCACATCCAGGACACCCCTGTCACCACCCAAACTTTTAAAAGAGTAGTGCTATTTTTAATCCTTTTAACTTCAACAATACATTAATTAATTATTGTTCGGGCATCGTATGCCGGCATGTGGAAAACAGGGAGAAGTGATAACAAGCACGGGAAAAAAAAAAGAAAGAAATATAAAAAGAAAAAGAAAAAAAAAAGGATAGACATAAAAGTTAAAAAAGAAAAACTGTTGACACAAGCTGTAGTCATGCTCTGTGCGTCTTAAAGCAAACTAAAAGATATATCAAAGTTTTTATGCATTATTAAAGATGCAAAGAAAGCAAAGCACCATGCCCCTTCTAAGCAATTATAGAAGAACTTTTTTCTCCCTTTTTTTTCACATTTCCAAAAAGTGAACACTTCTATTCATCAGGACTCTTTCTTGACCCTTTCTTTAATTTGACCTTGGCCTTTCGTTAATTACTTTTCTCAAGTGGTTTAAATTTTGAAGTGTATAGTTTGGGTTAAAGCAACAGTCTCGTAGTTTCAGTTTATTTGCAAAGCAACATGGCACAGAACATGGAAAATCCATTTCAACTGGGGAATTTTATGGTCAGAGGAAAAATTCCCAACACCATGCCAAAAATACGATCACTTGCGAATTTTACATTAGAATTTGCAAACTCTAAATGTTGAACGTTAAAGTTACCTAAGTTAGGATGTAATTATAAATCTTAAAGGAACGTTTAAGTTACTAAGTTATGATGTAATTATAAACTTTAAGGGAACATTGAACTTAACTAAGTTTTACATGCAATTGTAAATTTTAAAGGAATACGATAACTTGCGAATTTTATGTTGAAACTTACAAACTTCGATATGTTGGAACTTACCAACTTCGAACATTGGAGCCGTAAAAGTCATAATATACTTGTGACGAAGGCATCGTAGAAGGACCCAACTGCTTAACAACGTACCTCTTTCAAGTTTTCACATTTCTCTCAAAATCCTAATCTAAAACTGCCGAATCTACAGAAAAACATGTATTATTATCTTAAATATCAAACATTAAAAGAGAAAGACCTGATTAAAGCCGTGATTTTGGATGGCATCGACGATCTTTTCCAGATCAAAGCCACCTCTAGAAGTCTCGAGCGCGGTCCCACCTCTCTTGTGCCAGTTGTCGACGAGCTTAGGGTTAAGCTCCACGGGCTCTCTGGAGTAAAACCCCCTGTACCCGGCGGTAACGCCGAAGATCTGACGGACGCCGTAGAGCTCCCAAAGCCCATCGACGAGCTCTCTGATGACGGTGTTGAGCCCCGGGCAGAGTCCCCCACAGGTGACGATAGCCGCACTCACCTCCGACGGATCAAACACGACGGCTCGCCGGGGACCGGCTCTGTGGTACGCCGAGTGATCTTGGCTCGGCGACAGGTCGGTTCCGGAGAGGTCGTACACGATCTGGCGGAAGATGACGTCGCCGGAACTGATGTAGAATTCATCACAGGGGTGGAAGAAAGGATTGCTTTCGAGAGGGTTCCGTAGGGTTTTGAGGTTGGGGATGTAGTCCGCGAGGTGAGGAACTTCTTGGAGTTTTACGGCGGAGAAGGAGAGTTGCGCGGGGGTTCTGCCGCCGTTGGAGTTGGCGGTGAGATTTGTGGCGTCCGGCTGAGCTATTGCTGCCATTGTTGTTTCTCGAGCGTGTTGGTAGTGCTGGGACGACGAAGAGTTTTACAGAGAGAGAGAGCGGGAATGGAAGAGCGAAGTAGGAGAAGAAGATGAGGAGGAATGGACAGAACGAGAGCAGTAGTTGAATACGTGGCGTGTTGTGGGATGAGAACTGTGGTGCCACGTGGTGGATCTGTGGGTACCGGCCGAAATGGGTACTCTCTGACGATTTAAAGTAGAAATTACACGTGATAATTTTTTAAAAAGTAAATCGAAATTTATCTTTGTTTTTGCAAACATCGTTTATATGTTTTTTTTTAAATTACAGATATTAAAAATTTAAAAATACCTTCTGAGTAAATTTTATTATGTATTTATTTTTTAACAAATTTTTTTTATTTTTTTCATAATTAAATCGTTAAAAAATAATATTAAATACATACAAATGCACTTAATTAACTACAACGCAAACCATAACAAAAAACCACCTATGTTATTAAATTACCTATAATAGAATTTCAAAAAAATAATACAACAAGCAATAAAAAATAAATATCATTAACTGAATGTAATATTGTTTGTATTACTAATCAATAATATTAACACACCCTAATTAAAAAGTATCATTATCGCATGAAGTATTAAAAAATAAATGTCATTAAATATCATTATCACTATGTATTATTGACTTAATAATATATCAATTATATAACTTATAAGATACACAAAAAGACTCAATGAATACTATTTCATTAATTTAATTATCTATCACTAAAAAACAGAAGCATCGTCACCACTTGAAGTCTTAAAAAATATATATCATTATGTATGATTAACTCAATGATATATTAATTATATAACCTATAAGATACAAAAAAAGAGTTAGTAAATATTATATTATTAATTTAATTGCAACATCTCAATTTTTATTTATTAGTAATATCATGATTCTATAAAAAAAATTCTATCTTTTAGTTGGGAGAATTTTAAAATCATTATTTTGGATAACAATTTGAATTTAAACAACAAACAACTTAATTTCAAGGATTTTTTTAAATATAATGATATCAAAATCCATTTAAAATCTTATATATGCATATTCTACTAATTCTAAAAAATAAATTAAAATTAACATTATTATTATTTAGATCATTAATATGTTTATACATATATATTGAAACATATAAAAAAATATTCATGAACTAAAAATATATTTTAACTTTATAAATAAAAAAAAAATCACATGTCTTGTTAACATGGTTCAAATTGTAAAACCTAACCCAAGCCTGCAGGCTTTTGTGTTGAGCTACGGTCTAAGGCCTGTTTACATATATGCCAACAAATAAAGCTTTTGAATGGTTTAGCCTAATTGCATATAAGTCTCTCCATTCTAATAATAATAGATTGAGAGCTCAACTCATTTTAAGTCCTACTAAATATGATATAAAAAAAAAACCAAATAATATTCAACATTTTACCATGATTACCGATGGTATCAGTCATAGTTATTGGCCGATGTCTGACATCTACCATCATTACCAATCAGTATATGCCATAATTATCAATCGGTATCCATTGTAGTTACCACCTCGTATTTGCACAATTATTGCCAGTAACTGTCAAAATCGATGGCATTATGGCCATCTCTACCACTGGAAAATCACAAACATATCCAAATTCATAAAACACACATAAATAATCACATCACAACCTAAAAAAATAATCAAATCAAAAATAAAAATAAATGTAACGACTCTCTTTACGTGACTGTTACTTAACTTTTTTAACTTTAATACTTGAACATATTTTCATATAAGGTCCTTAAATTTGTGGAATTTTTTTTTAACAAACATTGAAGTGAGTTCTTAACATGGTATAGTAATTTCTCAAACGTGATTGAAACATGATAACAATTATTTTTTTTAAACGTAAGCACAGTCTTAAAAAAAATTAATGCATCACATCATATATTTACTTCTTAAATCGTAGTCATAATAAATCCTTAAAACTTATCCTTTAAACATAGAGGTAATTATTTAAATCTATTACTTTTAACACATTTTAATTTAAATGAATCTATGTCAAAAACAATTCAAAATTAAATATCATAATAAAATCCTATTTTAAATGCTCTTTAATGCTTTTTCAGATTATAT
>LNSY01017842.1:0-11908 GCA_002024485.1 Artocarpus camansi
TTATTATTATTATTATTATTAAAATAATTGTGATTAGGACCTATTTTTCTCAATGAATTATGTGTCAGAGCCCATATAAAAACACAACCACCGAATTCCGTCGACTTATCTATGTGTTGTGACAAAGTTAATGGAAACAAGAAACCTTATTAATAGTTGAAAAAAATTAGGAGAGGGGCATCTAGAAGCTCCTTGTATAAGCAAACGATTTGCATATATTAGAGGGAGTATTTGGTGGGTCATCAATAAGGACTTGAGCTATATAATTCTGATCAACCCAACTACATTTAAGAGCCGACCAGTGAGTAATTTATCTCATTAGCCATCACTTCTCAGCCTCGATTAATTGAAGCATAATTAATCTCAACCATTTTACCAAATTCATTTTATATGTGGACCACATTAATCAATGCATCATGTAGAACAAATTTTGAATAGCACCACTTCTGTGTGGAACTTTATGACTTGTAGTTAACGGGTACATCCGTGAGCCGTCACATAAGTAGTTTAGTTGACATAAACATATGGCATGGCATGTTTAGAGACTTCTCTATTAAATGCCTTCAATGCTTGGTCTGAGCTTCCAAATTAATGTTCTACGCGTATCCAGCCTTCGCGATGACTTGGATATGACGATGAGGTCTCCAATTAACCGTCTATGTGTCGCAAGCGTTCGAATTGCAATATTAAGCTTTTTAACTGCTACAATATAAACAAAAACCAGTTATAATATAAAGTTCTAATGTATTATAATACTTGAACTCATTTGATTTTAGTTTAAACTAGGTTTCCTCACCTTATTAATTTTTTATATTTAAAATGGTGTGTAACTAATTATGTTATATTATATCATTAAAGAAAAGAAAAAGCATATAAAAGTTAGTAAAAAGAAATAAATATTTAAAGAAAAAATTATAGGAAATATTATATTTAGAAAAATATTGGTTGTGAATGTTGCATATATTTTATTTTAAGGGTATGTTTGTTTAATGCATTTTGTGAACTCAATAGACTCAAATTTGGATTCAAATATCAATAATATTTCGGATACGTGTTTGTTTCTCCCAAAATCTGAATCATTTGAGTATCAAGAATTTAAGTTTTCAGAGTTCTCATCCCCCCTTAAACTTTTGATACTTGGATATCTTTGTTACAAAACTAAAATTCTCTCTCTTATATTTGAGGAAAAAAATCATAACTTCTTCATTTAATATCCAATTGAGATAATTCTTTTTTCACTCTGTTCCTAATGAAGAGAGGAATGAATCAAGATCCATATTGCGTATTTTTAAGATCACTAACATTAAAATTTTATTAGATTTTTAATAAATAAAAAACTTTCTTCACTATCTCTCCAAACACAAATTTCAATTTAATTCCATACTTAGATTAAAACTTAAATACATATCCAAATATCAATTCCAATAACAATTCAAAACATTAACTCAAATCACACTAACTCAAATTAAATCACTAATTTAAATCTATTTAATTAAACGGATCCTAAAATGTCTACAAATGTCACAAACAATCAAGCTCTTTAATTAAATAACGTGCAGACCAAAATACCCTCGAATTGACCTCTCTTCTTCTCTCCACGTGTACCTGTCTCCTCTCTTTGTCTTTGATCTCTCCCTATTTCTCTCACCCGATGGCAATTTGGTGGTTGTGAATCTCGACCCTCAACAAGCAACAACAAATTTGGTTTGTGGTCGCAGACAGCGAATCTAGTTCGCGGTTGTGGATGTTGGCCTTTGACTAGTGACAACGGGCGATGACGATAAGTATCTTAGCTATTGTGACTCATGGCAAAGCCCACGGACGTACCTCGCCTTGTTGCGACAGCGACCGCTTGCGACGGTGGAGACACTTTGAAATACAACGAACACGAAGAAGAGGAAGAAAGAGAGATCAAGGGGAGGGAAAGAGGATGGTGATGAAGTCAGCGTCGTTGACGCCCAGCAAACTTTGCAGCATAGAGTTTCCAAGAAAGAGGAGAGAGAGAAAGAGGGGGGAACAGAGATCGAAGACAGGAGAAACAAAAAATTGAAACAAGAGGGTTATTTTTTGTATTTTAATTCTAAAAAAGTTTGATTCTTTTAATATGCTATTCACTTAAACAAGTTTTAAGTAGTCCACTAAAAACTTCTATTTTCCTCATTTTCTTTATTTTTAAATTGTGTGACATAATAAAGTTGGTTATATGTTATTTAAAAAGTAGGGATCTAGATAGATAAAAGTGAGTGGGGCCATGTGTCCCGTAACTAATTCAATTTTTACCCTTAATTTTTGTATAATATTATAGTTGTGCTTTTTTTTTTAAGTGTCCCTACTTAATAATTGAAATATATAACTATATCTACATTTAATAAAAAATTATTTCTGATTTTTTTTATAATGTCTCAAAAATATTTTCTAGTACCCACAGTGACCGGGGGGTTTTTGGTTTTTTTTCTTCTTTAATATAGTTTTTGTTTTTTATTTAATATAGTTTTTTCTTTAGTAGTAGTAGTATTTGTTGTTGTTGTTGTAGTAGTAGTAGTAATAATAATAATAAGATAACAACACAAATATTTATATTAAAACATATTAAAATAATATACAAAGATTTTAAAAACACTCCAAATAGTTATTCTTTCTCAAAATACAACTACTCAAAACGGAACATTAACGTAATGCAATATATTACAGACATCATGTAGATTTATTTCGAGAATACAAAGCACTCTGTATAAGCAGTATTCTAACCAAGCATGCATGGGGATTACAAGGGCATTGATAAACAATAGATCGGACCTTAAATAGGTTATGCTTTAAAAGTACTAGTTACTATATAATATCAGTTATCTTGATACTAGAGTCAATGAATTTAAAGGTTTTAACAACAGCATATCACAAAATATACAAGATATGAAGGAGAGCTGTTATTCAGGATACAGAAAATGCAGACAAACATACTGTAGGTAAAACCAAAATATTACAGTTGGAGGTTCAAATCCAATGGCTGCTTCCTGCTTTCTTTCTTCCAATCAAGCTTGGATATTATAGTGTTAAACTTTGGATGAATAATGCATTTTGTCAAGCACTCTTTAGCTGTTGAAGCAGTAATAAAGATTTGTCTTCCTGAATCTATAATAAAATTTTATTACATAACGTAATCTAAAAACTTATTGTGGCGTCTGACGCCAGCCCCATCTTAAGCCTCCATAAGACCATGCTAGTTGGCCACCATGCCAACTACATAACTCTGGTATTGAGAATTGTAGTATGGTTGGCTGTCCACTCGAGTTCCATAGCCTTGGGAACGGTTAATTTGAACAAACTTCATGAACTTATAAAACGACATAATTTCAACGATTTTTGTTGGAAATAACAACTGCCCATCCAATATTAGCCGATTACCATTCAAGTACTTTCACACGCACACAATAAATAAATACACACACATGTATACTTGACGGTCACTTGGCAAGAACAAGTAGTAACCTTTGGTTAACATACAACTTTCAAAAACATTCCATAATTCCATATAGTTTTCCAACCCACCTGATAATTACGGAAATCTTCTATTATAAACTACAGCAATCCTTTCTACTTGCAAGTGGGGACAATATTTTCTAAAAATTTAAAAAGCAAATTCAAAAATTAAAACGACAATAAAAAGGACAAATAACAAGAACGATGGAGGATGACAACGGTATTGAAAAACGAAATCAATCGGAAAAACCCTAACAAAATACACCCCTTTCTAAATACTTCCCTTTATAATTTTGAAATAATTAAATTTACTTATTATATCTCTTGTGCGTCAAAAATTACCCTTATTATTATTATTTTCTTTCACTTCATTTTTCTTTTCACACCCACTAGTTTTTTTTATTATTTAAATATTCATATTTCTCTATCTTTCTATTTTTTCTGTTGAAACTTTTTTCATACATAAAGAAAATTTTTAAATTAAAAATTATAAATATTCACTACAATTTATTAAAAAAATATTATATTTACGAATTATATATTTTAAAAAAATATTTTATTTATTATTACATCTACTAATTTAACTAAATAAGCACTTATCACAAATTGGTTAATATTACTTCTTCAATTGACGATACGTAAAAGACAATAATTTTCTCTGGAAAAAAGCAAGTAATTCAATGAAATCGTCGAATAGCAACCAAATAAGGAGCAAATTAATAAAAATTGATGATAACTCTATATGATTTTTTGGAATAGTCACTGAATAGTGAAAAAAAAAGGTTTTGTCTTAGCATATATGTGTGTGGAAAGAAAAAAAGATGTCTCGACAGTTGCTATTTATTAAAAAAGATTTAATTATATAATTAGGTCAATTATAATTGTCATTTTTGGTCATTTTATTGATGCGCTTTTTAGTAATATGAAAACTTATTTTCAAGGGAGTGGGAATAAAACCACCTTAAAATCAATTAGAAACTTATCCACAAGAAAAGCACCTTAAGAAGAAACAACCTAAAAAACTAAAAACGACAGCAAATCACCAAACGACCCTATTATATCCTCAAAACCGCAATATTCTAAAAGCATGCGTGCATGACGGCGTTAACCTAGAAAACGACAATGAATCTGCTTCTTTCACAGAGAAACGACATCAACAAATAAAAGCGACAATAATATATGATGGCATTGGGAAACGACTTAAATAAGAAATCATAGTAATGGGAAACAATTTTGACAGGAAAACGACAGAAAGAGATGAAAGAGACAGTACTCTAAAAGAGTGCATTAACTAGTGTCGAACCCAAAATTTAGTTTCCGAAGCATGAACGAAGAACTTGGAAAATGTATTAAACCCTCAAACAATAACTCTTAATACGATTAATTAGTTGAAAGCACGTGCTTACATATTCAATTTATTGAATTTTTTGATACGTCAATGTAAAATTTTCTGAAGAGTTAAGTTTTCTTAATTTTTTACTCTCTTCAAGTGTCTAGTTATTAAGTGTAAAAAAAAAAAAAATTGTGTATAACATTAAAATACACAATTCAACCAAAACATGTAAAACGTGTTTTTGGTTGAATTTATATATATGTACGGATAAATAGAACGTATTTGAGTAAAGGATTTTAACAAAAAATTACATAGAAAATTATTTAGAAGGTGTCAATGTGGAAATAATAGTTAAGAGTATACATGAGGAAATAGTAGTCAAGATAGCCGCAGGAAAAAAAAAATAGTGACACATATAGAAATAAATTACTTCAACGAGGGCAAAATAAAGAAAAATATTTATGAGATAAAAATTGAAAGGATTGTGTGAATAAAATGCTTACATAAAAACACATTTGAGATGAATTATTTTAATGGGCATTTAAGGGAAGTTCTTTTTAGATCATGTTGATTTAATAAAAACAACTTGAAATTGGATTTAGTGGAGACATAATTGAAATTTTATTAATTAAAGGGACGTATATAAAAAAAAATTGGAACACTATATATTTAGAAAAAACTAAAAAACAAATAAGCTTAGAAAAATTCTCAAAAATCCATGGGCCATAGGAGTTCAGCATAACCTCCACCCAAAAAAATTAAAAAAACAAAAACCACTCATGAACATCTTGAAAACGACAATAGTATTACAAAACGAGATGTATATGGAGAACGCCAACATGTATGGAAGTTCTTTTATTTCGTACGAGTTTGAAAATTTCTTTTTCTTGGTTCTCTTCATTATTTCTTTCTGAACCAGTTACTTGTGATCAGTTTGGCCCTCGATTGTCAGAAACTACATGTCTGTTTGGTTTCGTTTATTTAAATAGATTTTTATTTTTTATTTAGAACAAATGAAATCTTTTCTATAAAGACAGTATTAGGAACTTCATTTGTGTTTTTAAAATTGTTATCAATTTGTTTTAAAATGTGGAAATAAAAATTTCTCGTTTTCAAAATTTTATAAACAAGAATTTTAACTTGTAGTCACTATTAAGCTAAGGTTGTCAATGGATTAGGATGGTCTGATAAGTGAGATCATCATTGGGGTTAGGTCTGCAGGTAAGACTCACTCTCGGGATTAGAATAGCATGACAAAACAGGCAGTTCGGGCAAGCCAAACTTTCCGACATGGTTGGGCCAATAGACCTAACTTGCCATAGGGGTTTGGCCAATAAGCTAGACACTCCATCAGGTTAGCAGATTAGACACGACAAAAGGTTCAGGCTAGCTTACCAAACTTGCCTTTGGGTTTATGACAGCAAGCTAAGCTTGCCATTGGGGTCTGACCAAATTCGTAGATGTGGTTAGGTTGGAGGATAGGGCTTGCCATTGTAGTCAGGCTAATGAGCTGGACTTACACCAAGGCCAGGCTAGCATGTATATTCATTGTCAAGATCAAGGTGGCGGGCCAAACTTGCCAACATGGTCGAGCTAGCAAACTAGACTTGCTATAGGAGTCAAGCCAGCAAAACAAAGATGGCGATGGGCTTGGACCAATTGGTTGGACTCACCATCGTGGTCGGGTTTGTAGGTTGGACTCAGTATCAGGTCGGATCAAACTCATTAAAGGAGTTAGGCCAGACTTATAGTAGGGGTTAGGTGAATGAGTCGAACTTGCCATTGGGATTAAGCTAGCATGGTGCACTCATTGTCGAGATCAAATTTCCAAGTTGGACTTGCCATTAAGGTCAGGCTAGTGGACTCCACACATTATCGAGTTTGGGATAGCAAGTCGAACATACCGTCGTGGTTAGGCCAAACACACTGATGAGGTCCGGCCAAAAGAATAGACTTGTCTTTTGGATGATGCTAGCAAGTTGGACACATTGCTAAGTTCGAGCTAGCAGATCAGACTTGACCCTTGCCCTTTGGTCTAATCCTTGCGCCAATCCTACTCTGTTACTTCGATCTTTACCTCTACCTTAACTTGTTAGTTTGATCCTAACCCCAACCTTATCACTTTGGTTCGATCCTGCCCCAACCTAGGCTTGTCGGTCTGATTCGAGCCCTAACCCCTGCTTTCTGAACCAATTCAGGCCTCTACCCTGGCATGTTAGTCTGGTCTTGTTAGTCCAATCCTAATAGTAACTCATTTGTTTAACCTTGGTCCCGACTCATCAGTCTAATCTTGACTCTAATCTTGGTCCCTCGATTTGTTCTTGACCCTAGCCCATCAATTTGATTGTGGCCTCAAACTCGACCCATTGGTCCAATCCTAACATTAACCTCAATCTTGCTTGTTGTTTCATCCTTGGGCCTGAGGTCAGTCTTGGCCCTAGGCCTTTAGTCCTATCTTGATCCTAACCCCTGCTCCTCAATCTAATCCCAACCCAGAGTTTGGCTTGTTGGTTTGATCCGATCCAGTCCAACCGAATCCCAACTTAACCCTAGCTTGTTAGTCTGATCTTGGCCTTGACTTTGGCCCATCAATCTAATCTCTTCTCCCCAATCGCCATTAATCTAATCTCAGCTCATTGATCTAATCTCAACCCAAACCATAGTTCATTGGCCCAATTCAACAGTATGTTTTGTTCTTATTAAATTATTATGTTACAAAATATCATTATCAAACATTATTTTGCTTTTTAAAACAAAAAACAAATAAGAGTTACCAAATATGTTTTTCTTCTTCAAAAAACAAAAAACAAAAACAAGAGAAATTATTTTTATTTGTCCATTTGAAAAAATTAAAAAAACAAAAACAAAAATAATTCCAAACAGACCTTAGACCTTAGAAGAAGGAAAACAAAAGCTTTCTACCTTACATAAGGTAACTGTGTTGGTAGTATATGTTTCTAAATATTACACTTAATCAAATACATTAAAATAATAAAAAATGCGTAACATAAAAAATCTTTTATAGATTCAATAGTTGAAAATAGAGCCCTTTGCAATCCTACCGTAAAATTCTTAAAAAACAAAAATGGTTTAAGTCAAAATAGTCTAATCTGCCAGCAAACATTTTAATTCCAGCCTGTTGAAATATAGTCACTTCTTGAAATAGAGACTTTATTTAGCAATAATTTTACACTTGTATTCATCATCACAAGATGTAGAGTTCAAATCCCTCCTTACCACAAAATGAATAATAATAACAATAACTAACATGCATAATTTTTGATAAACATACATGATTTTTAATTTTCATACTAACAAAGTTGCATCATCTAATGTGGGATTCCAAGAATAATTTTCAATTCAAATACACCGTCGGTGTTCGAACGATATGGGATTGCCACAACTAATCCATCCGAAATTGATCCAATCGAATGTGAAACACGAACCGCCCGGTTCCCTTTGTGAAATTCTAGCACGTTTGCTCCAAAATCGCCCCAACTTGCACTATCTGTTCTCATTTGGACGCTTAACTTTCGCATAATTACATGTTTTGAGCATTTTTCAATCTTAATCACGTTTCCGGGATCCCTAACAAACATCATAAGGAACTCCGGACACAATTTGCTGCCTAGTTTGTTCTCTGCCTTCTCAAGGGAAAGCATTGCTAGTGCATTGAAATCTTCCTCTGAATACATATATTTCTTAGCAGAAACAACACTGAAGATCATCGTTTTCCCTGAATCTTTGCTAGGACTAGAGCCAATAACAGCATTAATTAAAGAAGCATTATCTTTTTTTAAGATTTGAGAGGTAAAATAGGGGCATTTCAGGTGCACCATCTTTGGACAGCAAATTTCTGTGGATGTCAGCCCATGTCTTGAGAAAGTTTTCCTTCAAGAAAAGGTCTGCCAGGAGAAGGCTACAACTTATTCCAAAGGAGTATCCACCACACTCAAATTTGTTTACCTGGGATCGAAAGAAATTAAAAAAAATTAATTAGTGCATAAAATGGGTTGTAATAGGATAACTCATGTGCTAACCAATATCGAGTGTGTTTGGCAATGTACTCGATGTTTGGCAATGTTGGCAATATTGAGGGTGTAAAATAAAAGTATGCTACAATATTGTAAAGCTTTCACATATCATAATATTTTAATTCTGACTTATAGTTTCAACTATATATCTAAATGCACTCATCATGTTAGACATTACATTGACCTCTACCATTTGAGGTTCACAGCATAGCTTTGGATCCATAATCCTGAATTCAGCTGTTATAAGGACATAATTTAGCTGCCAGCTTATCATGCAAATTAGTTATATATATTAAGGTTTCCAGTTACAATAAATCATTTTTTTTTCTTGTAATATCATCCTCAACAAAACGTTGTATATATTTTCCTTGTTTTTTTCCTTCAATAAATATGAGTTGAGATTTGAATCAACGGTCTCAAAATTAAAAGTCATTGTAGTCTTTATGACTCTACAATATATATCTTTCGATTGCCATAAAATAACAACATTATAGCAAATATATCCAAACTCTGTACTCATCCCAAAACTTGCCATATGAGTATTAAGGGGAAAAAAACCAGGGATAGCTAAAATTAAAAACTAATTATTTATACGTGGTTTCGGGCACTACTTTTTTTTCCCTCCTCCTAAGAAGGAAAATCATAAGGGTATGTTTGGAGGGAGGGAGGGAGGGAAGGAGGGAGGGGGTGGAGGGAGAGAAATGGACGGGAAGCTCTAATTGCTTGTTTGGTTGGAAGGGGAGAAGGAGAGATAAAGGGAGACATTCTCTTTAAAGGTCCACCATTTTGTATCCTTTCATAAAATGCAATCCATCAATTAAAGGTTTCAAAAGAGTATTTTATCCTTCAAAAAAGTTTAACATAAAATGATAAAAAAAGACAATACAGTTATTGAAGATACGTTTATTCATCCATCTTTTAACTCTTTCTTCCTCTTACTAATCAACACAAAAGATTACTATAATTCTCTTCATTTCTCACATTCTCAGTCTCCTTATCCAGCCCTCTCTTTATCCCTCCTACTAAATGGAGCTATTATATCCTGCTTCATTTCTATCTTTTATAAGAAAAAGTCACAAGGCGTATAACTAGAATGAAAAGAACATGATCTAATTTAACTTAAAAGGTGTGCCCGATTTTATCCACACAACTATGTGCCACACAACATATGGTTGTGTGGAACATTTGACTGGCCTACTGAGTATCAAAATTACAACAAGAATAAACAAAGGCATTTTTATTGTTACACCATCCTATTGGTGGGGTTTTGGGCATAGTTTAGGCCTCCAATGTCAAAGTTTAACCTTATGTTTGGCTAAGTAATGAGAATCACAGTTTTTACCACAAACTTAATTATTAATAGTATAAAACTCTCACATGTTACATTAATAATAAAAAAAATTACAACAGTGTAAATCTCTCACATATTACAATAAAAGTGGTTCTAACCACTAGTTTTAACTACTCTTCCAAATACGGTAAGACTTGAAATCCTAAACTCTAGATAAAAATACAATAAAATAAAATAAAATAGTAGCAAAACTAATAACAATCTAGAAACACAAAAATACCTGAACATAAAATAGATGACAGAATTGAGGATCTAGTTAGTCAATATCTTTCCAAAATACAAGCTTAGCTTCAGCCTCCTTCCTACTACTCCCAAGAAGAAACTCAGCCATTTTCACACCAATTCTTGCCTCCACCAATCTAGCCCCAGCATCATTAGAAACGGCATTAACAATATTCTTTGCTTCGTCATCGCCAATATTATCATCATTCTCTTCTTTTTGACGCCGTCCCGCGAGCAATGGCTGCTCCGACAGGGCTCCGGCAAGCGACTCCTTACTCCAGCCGGTATGTAGCGAACTGGACTCGCCTTGAGACGTCTTGTTGTAGTAAAGAACTACTTGTAGACAGCCTCCGAAAATACCTGAAACGTCCAATGATACTTGTCGGACCTTTCTCGGAGCGGTTATCTTTGGTGGTGGCACAGTCTGGACAGCTTCAATATCTGCACTGAGGGTGTAGACAATGTGATCTGTAATTGCAATTTCGCCATTTGCGGAGCTTGCCATTTTTAGAGTTGTTTTGTTACGAATAGATATACATATATATAATAAAAGAAAGGTATTTATTTATAAGGAAACTTTTATTAGAAAGATCAAAGATGTGCTATTCAACTTGCAATGGTTAATTGACACAATTGCCCTTTAAAAACCATCATAAAAAGCTTTGTTTTTTTAGCCCGCGAGACAAACATGTTGATCCTACTAGTGTCTCATGTTATTTCAATTATTGATTAATTTTTTAATAATCTAATTTACAGCAGCAGCAATCGATGTTAAAAATTTACAAAACATAATATAAAATTATTTCCAATTAAATATCATACTATTAAAAAAATCCAACGGTTAAAAACTTAAAATAATAAGGTTTATCGGTAAGTTCAAAATGTCTATCGTATCATAAGTTTTGTTTTTTTTTCCCTCTTAAGAATAAGCGTAAAATACCTCAAACTTTATATATGTCTCTCTCACACACACACATATAACGGCAATAGAGTGAAAAAAATAGAAGGAAAGAAATTATTGGAGGGATTTTAGAGTGAAAAAGAGGATATTGAGTTGTCTGGTAGAGAGAAAATTAGGAAGGAAAGCGGTTTTAAATCTATACGGCCTATAATTTTAAATCTTTTCAATTTTGAAAAGAAATTGTAAATAAGTATCTTACCCTTAATTTCACCTCATCCACTCAGTTGCATGAGGTTGTAATAGTAAATAAATTTATATAGACTATTTCTTACCTCTTTTCTTTCCTTTCTACCAAGCATGATGAACGAAAAACTAGTTCTTTCCTTTTTATTTTCCTTACTTGGGTTTTATCTTTCTTTTTCTATCTATTCTTATCCTTCTTATAAAACATATTGTAAGTACGCAATCTTTTTAATTTTAAAACGTTTTAATTAATTTCTTTCAATTTTTAAAATGGTCCAAATTAAGCCAAAAGTGCAACTCTAGTGAGTTAATTAGTAGAAGAGGGCATGTGTTAGCCATATATATAT
>LNSY01017965.1:0-13543 GCA_002024485.1 Artocarpus camansi
CCTCCACACATTTTAATCAGGATAAAAAAAACAAACAAACAAAAACAAAACTTGGGTATTTAAGAGAAACAAAAAGTGAAGAGGTTTAGATGGTAAAGGTGCAGTTTTGAGCAAGAAAGGAAAAAAGATAAGAACGAGGAAAGAGTGATTATTACATGCCATGTATGAATATTAAAGCTTGATGTGATAATTGGAGACTTTAATTGCAATTTTAAAAAAATCGTAGTTTAGATCTTTTTCATTTTTCTCTTACAATGAGAACTCTTAGTCACAAAAAGGAAAACCCCAAAGTAATATATATATATATATATATATATATACATACATATATATGTATATATATAAGTAAACTTGTATTTCATTTCTGCTCGTGCAGGACTAGAACACTTACTGAAACTCAGATCTTGCTGAAGCCGTGGATTAGACCCCTCTGCAGGGACTGGATATATAGCGGAATTTAGACTGGGAAAATAAAACAGAAGAATCAGAGAGACAAACACATTCAAATCATGACATTCTCACCTTGGGATTTGCCTCTTCTTTCTGATGCAAACAAGTATTCCAATTTCCAGTGCTTTCTGGAATCTGTCACTCCTACCATTCCTTCGAAGCGGCTTTCCATGGTAATAATGCTTTTTTTTTTTTATTTTCATTTTTTTGTTGCATTTTTCTTCTCTTGTTTGGTCTCTTCACTTCCGATGAAACTAGCTGTCCATCCATGGCATTTATATTTTCAGGGGGAAATTTTTTTGTTATGAGAACAAGCATATATACAACATATATATGTATATGTATAGAAAAATGGTTGAATTGTGAATGAGTTTGATGACTTACTTTTTCCTCCTTTTCCTAATATGTATATGTAGATTTTTTTTCCCCTTGGGAGAGATTTGAGAGTTTTTATCCAAGTTTTGAATTCGGACTAGGGGGATTTGATCCTTTTATAAAACGATTTGTGGTTATTATCCGGCTGCAAACCGGGCACAGGTTTAAACAAGGTCCGAGGCCATAGAAATTTTTTTGTTGGCATGTAAGGCGTGACATGTGTTGATGAATATGTAAGGTGTGACGTATATTAATCAACGTGTAAGGAAACTTTTGACCGGCAAGTAAGCTGTGACGTGTATTAATGTATGTCAGGGTGACGTGTATTACTCTACATGTAAGGCATGGCGTTTATTAGTTTGTAGGTAAGTGCGTTGTGGTGTTTTCTTTTCCAAATTATTTTCTTACAAAATGGTAGACAGACTGCTTAGCCTCTAAACTCGAAACTAAAGTCTGAAAGTACAACTTTTAGGATGGTTAGAAATATATTTTAAGGTTATTTTTTTATATACTAAGGTTTTAAGCAAGGCTTTCGAAATTTCATTCATCTATTTCTTTCGGGTTAACAATTATTATCTAATTTCAAACCCTGAACTGGAATTGAGGAACTACTTCATGTTTTCACCTAGCACTGATCTTGGTCACAGGATGCAAACAACCTTTCTCTTTTAGTTAAAAATGAAGACATCTGTAACTCGATAGTGAAATAGTATCATTCTTCAAACAAACACATAATATTAGTTTCCTTCGGTAAATAATAATAATAATAATGAATAAATAAATAAACAAAAGAGAGTTATTATGAGTCGTTGCCACTAGTACAAAATCGGAACACAAAGCCAGATCATCGAAACAGAAGTTTCGCTGGAGACAGTTCAGTTTACAATGTACTCTAGTTGGAATAACTAATCAGATATACATAGACTATATCAGAAGCATGTTTTTGCCATATTTTTGGTTCCTATAAATGATGAAATGATCGAAAAAAAAAAAATCGCGTAACTAATTAGCTTATATTGTTGACATTGTCAATTATTTCCTCAATGATATCATGCATAATTATCTGAGACAAATAAATGGCCTTAATACAGGTAGGCAGACATAAGGAAATTAACAATTTGCAAATTGAGCTTTTAAGTCTCTATATTTTTAGGGTCATTTACGGCTCTTAAGAATTGAGAAGCTCAGCCTCAGAAGACAGATTCTCACTGTATCCATTTTTCAGCGAAATATTCCTCAGTCACTTGGCAAAGACATTGTGGAGTGCTTTTCCCTAAGTAGCCTTTGGAAATTCTACACTGAAAGAAGTGTCTATGGTGCTGGTGTGCCCATTCTTTTGAACAATGGTGACAGTTGCCTACAATACTATTGTCCTTCCTTATCAGCTCTCCAAATATATATAAAAAAGCCCACTGTTTCCCTCGGGTATTTCAAGTCATTTTAGTTCTCTTTACCAACTTCAAAAACAGCGCTATATCTTGCTGCTAATTAAATAATTTATGTGCATTTTCTTTTGAGAAGGAGGGAGGGAAAAAGTGGCACAGAAAAACAGGAGAGAGGCTCTTTGAGTGACAAAAGCGAAAAAGATGGACTGTCGATAACTTTGAGCAACAATTCGAGTAAAAGCTTGGACGTCACTTCAGATGAAACCAGTGGCACTGGCCATGATGATTCATGCCAGACAAGTGATCCATTTGGGGACCTGTATTGTCAGTACAACGAAACAACTAGTCCTTACGATAGAATCCCTTTGATTGAAAAGGTAAATATCGACCAGACAATGATCAATTTCCAGTTGTTTAGCGATGATGACAATCTTCTGCGTTTGATTGAAATGCAAGAATTTACCTTCTTCTGTTTTCAGAAATGCTCATATTATCCACTACGTTTTTTGCTACTGAGAAAAAGCCGTCCACGTTTTTCTTAATCACATAAAATCCCTTCAGCGTTGGCAGATTCTTGCATTTCTATTAAACACAAGGGAGGTTTTTGTCACCATCCCTTTGTTGTATAATATTGACCACATATGAGGTTCAATACTTGTTCAGATCAATGAATTAGCGAAGGAATATCCTGGTTTGCTGAAGTTCTGCAGCACAAATCTCTCTTCTTATAGTTGGATTGCCATTGCTTGGTATGTAGTTCTTAGCGTTCTTGGAATCGATTGGAAAATTGAATATTTATCGATCTGTCAAAATTAGCAATTTTCTATGCCAACTAGACCTGATGTGGGAGTTTTTTCTTATTAAATAATTAATACGCATGTCTATTTCCATTTGGTGTTTAAATATTGATCTGTTTTCTTCTTCTTCTTCTTCTAACATCCAATAAAAAATGGTTATTCTCTCACAGTATAATCAGACTTCCTATTTATAAAAGTGGTTATTCTCGCACAGTATAATCAGACTTCCTATCGTGGCACATAGTTTAGCAGTTATATATTTGAAGTCTATAAATTCACCAGTTCAACATGATTTAGGAAACATTTTTTTAATTTGCGATATCAAGAGTTAAGACTAGGTTTTAATCATTGCTTTTATTATTATTTCTGTGTTATTTAATACAATTTTTTGCAATATAAATTAGAGATTGGTTTTTATTTTCTTATAACCAGGTATCCCATCTATCAGATTCCATTAACCAGGAATGTAAGGGAATTATCAGCATGTTTTGTTACATTTCACCGTTTGTCCTCCTCCAAAGGTCAGTTCCTCTCTCTATTTTTATGTCGATAACTTGTACATGAATAAGATTCCATCAGAAAAATATATTTATGTTTCATAAGACTGGCATTGAATAGAATATACATGAGTTAAACAAAACTCATAGAAGTGGGACATTACACCATAGTTTGCAATATATTTGACCGTGTTTCCTAAATTTCGTCCTTATTAAAATTTCAGCTTCACATTCCTTCATTGAGCAGTTTCTTCTTTTGTTGAGATGGTATTGCCGTATTGGAATCTCCTTTTTTGTATAAATTTTAATCATGTTTGTTATGTAGCTCGTAATAATATGTTTGATCTTAGGGGGAAAAAAAAAAGAAAAGAAAAGGGTTAATTTTTTTAATAGCTCTAACAATAATAGTATTTTACAAGTGACATAATTTTTGAGTATTGTCTACATCAATGCCGCAGTAATTTTATGATTACTATGGGTGATAATTATATATTGCACTATCTTGACGGTCGGTAATTGCAATAACTACTGTAAAAGCATCACAATGTTTTTTTGTACTCAGCTTATCTGCTCTCAACAGTAACTTATCTTCTCTCAACATATACTAGTACTAATTAACAAGTTCTATAGATAACATTCTAGAGGAACAAAACAAAAAAATTCCATTCATAAATTGTTCGGAAAAGGAACAAAGTGGAGGAGTTAGCAGGAGGCTCAAAGAAGAAAAAGATAGCGATGAGAGAAGTGAAATTGCAGTTCCTCCTTTTGCAGCGGCGACATACAAGATGAATGGAGACCTTTGGATGAATCCAACGACTTCAGATCAGGAGAAGATTGCCTCATATCTGGATGCTGCAAGATCATGGTTGAAGTTTCTCAATTTCGAGCATCATGATTTCCATTTCTTCATGTCTCGTAGAAGATCCTGATCCTGTCCATCTTCACCAGAATTTTTATGTTTTTTCAATTTTTTTTCCTGTTTGGTTGAGGAACAATATTTTACTTGAGTTTTTACTTAGATAGAAAAGTTCTAACAAGAAACAACTGTACTATATGACGCTACATGTGGTTGCCCATCAATCATAGGCAATTGTCATGTATAGGTACAATGAGAACAGTAGACAGATTTTGGTCTTTATACTCAATTATAACTAAATAATATCCCTCATTATGATTCCGCTTTTTTTCTGTTATTTTTTAGCAGTACAAAGTAGTTCATAACCATTTGTATAATCCAGATAGATTACTGATGATGCACTTAAAAACATTGCAAGTTAGCGATCACTGTAACTCAGGCAAAGAGACCTCTTATGGCACTATTAAAAAGTAACTATAAGACTAGTGTTTGTTTAGTCAAAACCCTCACTAAAAGTGGACTCAATTGTAAATTATAATAATTACAACCATTTTGTAATCCATTGCAACACCACTTCAAACAGAGCGAAATGCTGGGCTGACAAACGTTTGAGGCTTTTCCTAAGCTATACAAGCAATATTTTGACAATACTTGAAAATGTTTTTTTTTTCAATTTTTTTGTAACACCTAGGATTTAATTAAGTGAGATTAGTGAGTAAATGATGAATTAATGTGCCATGATATAAATTAAGCCTAATTTAACTATTTTGTGATATTTTTAAATTAAAGTTACTTTTGATTGTTTTTAATAATTTTAAAGTAGTCTTAAATATTTTTATTTGTATTTGTTATTTTGAATTTTGAACAAAACAATTTGTCAAATATTCGGTATGTTTCTTTTTGAAAGTCTATGTGTTGGAATATGGTTTTTACATTGCAAAACCTCATTTTCCCTCTATTTATTCCTCTCTTTCTCCTCACTCTCTTAGTCTCTCCCTAATTTTTCTCTCTCTCCTCTTTCTCTTGCTGACTGTATCTCTCTCTTTTATCCAATAATTTGAGCCTAAGCTTTGATCCTTCGCTGGATTTGAACTCAAGGAACGCGATCGGGCTCCCACAATTTCGTTTCAAGCTCCGATTTGAGGTTAGATTTCTTTATTTTTTTTTTCAAATTTTCAAACTTTTTTCAAATTCTCTAAATTTCTTCAAAATGTTTGAAATTTGAGTTTCTAGAGCTTAGAAAACTTTTAATCTAATTCAAATAAACTAGAATCTAGGTTTGATTGAGCAAGATTTGGATTAAGTCAAGTTTTTCCCTTTTCCCTCATTTTCGGTTTTCTTTAAAATTTTCTATGCAAATCTTGTTTAAATGTGTCTAAATGTGTTCTAGTATATTTTTCTATCATTTATAATCACTATACATGCTCTAGGACTTGAAAAACAGGTTTAGAATTTGATTTTAGGATTGGGGAGGCCAAGAATCGAAGTCTTCAACCTCCCATATTTTTCCAATTCGACAGGCCGGATTCATGAGTCCGACAAGCCAGACTCATCAGGTCGGTAGGCCGAACCTGGGTGCAATTCGGCGAGCCGGTGCCTCATGACCGGCGGGCCAAATTGTGTAGTTCGGTAGGTCAGACCAGGGAGTTCGGCAAGACGACCAGGCTTCTTGAAAAAGGTCTATTTTTCACATGTTTTTCACCATTTAGAACCTCGATAAAGATTTTTACCTCGTAATATGATTTTGTGAATCTAAACGACACATTAAGTTATCATCACATAGTATAATATCGTAGAATACCTTAAGCTAGATGTTGACATATCTAGTTCCTATTTAAGGTTGTTCGTGATTCTATGGAGCTAACGTATGGCGGGTCAGAATTGCGGTACTGAGTTGCAGTGCAGAATATCGAGGTAGGACTTCTGCTCTTTTTTCTTGGTAGTGAGGTTTTTAATTCGTTTTGGCCTTAAAAAGATTCTCTCAAAATGTTTTCAATGCATAAAAAAGAGAACCTCTAGGCCACAAAAATGATTTCTTACGAATAGTTTCTTACAAAATGATCCTTTCAAAAATGATTTTCGAGGAATGATTTATATAAACTTTCTAGTATTTTCATTATTTATTGAGAAATGAAAGATCATAATGAATGAAAAAATGAATGTAAATGAGAATACTTGGCAAGATAAGAGCTAAATAATGATATAACACTAGGTGCATTATTAATACCGCCTAGAATGAAATAATTAAGTATGATGCCATATTCAGAGATTGGGTCATGTAGCGTGCGACCTTAGGGGCAGGTTCCGAAATTCAACTAGGCCACTATTGTGGTAATATTATGGCTTTGCCAACAAACTAATTGATGAAGAATATTTAAGATGAATAGTGTGTTAAAGTGGTAAGAATGAATTAAATATGTTCTATCGATCTCTTTGAATTTTTATAAATTATCTTTAAATATGAAAATTTATGTTTAAAATTTATGTTTTCTAAACTCTAGTCCTACTGAGCTTTTCACTCACATTTTCTTTATATGTTTTAAAAACCTTTCCCCTAAGTGGATTGTAGCTTAGGACCTACAGGAAGGCAACATGGCAATAAGTGAGTCATAGCAATGCTGTTTTAGGTTATTACTTTATTTAGTTCAAGGCATGTATTATTTTAATGTCTATCTCTCGTACTGGACTGTGATTGTATTATTTTATTATCGATACCATGTGTGTGCACTAATTTAGGTTTGGTGGGGCCTGGCTTATGTTTAAATAACTTTAATATTTTATATTATGTTTTATTGTTCCAAAATAATAGTAAATGTTTTAGAATGTTTTTAAATTATCACTTTTTTCAAAATAACCCAAATCATTTAATTGGTGATTTTAATCAATAATTTGGTTTAATTAACTAAAATAATTCTCCACATCACTACCCATACTTCGGGATGTGACAAAGGGTATCAGATTGCAAGGTTATGAACCTTGAGAATTGTGCACACATAGGTACGATAGTGAAAAGCCTTTGGCAGCCTAATTTCTTTTTTAGAATTGAGAGAATGGCACCTAGGTGTCATCTAAATGTGATTGATATGAGTCTCATGAATGAGGGGAGTATGATGGGGGCTATATTTGCTGCTTCTTAGCAAATGGCAGCAAGGGTTATACCTAGCAATTTGAAGGCAGGTCGCTAGCACGAAAGCTTTAAGGAGCTTAGGCTTATGTCTACCCTAACCTTTCATGAAGATAGAGGTCTGTAGGTGATTGAATCTCAATTAGACTCAATAAGCGAAGCATTTGGATTCCCTTGGAGCACCAGTCGCATACCAAGTGGAATTCACGGCTTATTAGTTGGCAGGTAGTGTTAACACTTGGTGAAACAAGCAAAGCATTTGGAGAAAGAAAGGAATATCTGTAGGGAAAGATTCGAGAAATTGTTCCATGAGGGTTATTTCCACAGGGATGCAGGGACCGAAGGATTGTCAAATTCTATCGGATGGGATTCGGTGACATAATGGTTTAGGAATACAAGGTAAAGTTCGATGAGTTGGCAAGATTGCTCCATCTGCTATGGCTTCTGGATGGGAAATTGTGTTTCAAGTTCTAGGAATGGCTCAAGGCATTCACTTGATGGCAGTTGGTGGTCTTACAACTTTGAAAATTTTGGTAGGCTAGAATTGTCAACTTTATCGGTAGGATGAGATTACGTTTTCTGTTGCAAGGATCAGGCAAGGACATCAAGGAGACCCCAAAGAAGCAATAGGAGGAGTAGCAATTGCCAAGCACAGGTGAAGAATTAGCATGGTAACGTTAGTAGTGGAAGCAGCAATTCATCCGACAGTGGATGAAGCAACCCTTGCCATTTCTGCCAACAGTTGGGATGCATCAAGAGTAACTATCCAGTAAGGAATACTCAACAAGGATCTTAGATCGAGGGGAGTGCGAGCTGTTAGCCTCAACCTCAGTCTTTATCTCTACCTCAGCAACTTCTTCAGTTTCAGCTTCATTAGTTTTCATTGCAACTGTATCGGTTGATAAACCCAGGATGTAGTAACACTAGCAAAGAAAAAAAAGGAAAGGCTTTGGTTCAAGTTTATATCATGGCTTTAGGGAGTTTGGATGCTTATACTAGCAATGTGGGATTGACTGCACAGTTCTAGCTTCTTAGTCTTTAGTTTTGGTTCTCTTTGATAGTGATGCCATTCATTCCTCCATTTTGAGTTCTTTTGTACATGCCTTAGAATTAGAAATAGTGGAATTTGATGAGCCCTTGGTAATTACCTTACCCTTGGGTTGGGTGTTTGTGAATTGTATATATAAAACTTGTAAGATAATGAATGGAGGTAAGGCTTTGGAATATAATTTGATTATAATCCCCATGAGTACTCATGATGTGATCTTAGGAATGGATGGGTTGTTAAGGCAAGATGCAACTATTGATTGTCACATTTGAAAAGTAACCTTAGTGATTGATAAGGGGACAACAATCGCTTGCCATGATGGTAATGATCGAGTAATGAATGAAACGTGTCTAGGTGTATGAGGAAACCTAGCATGCAATACATATATATAGATACTTCTTTTAGATCTAGATAAGGAGTCTAATGTTGCAAGAGGGAATGCAGTAACATCGGTAACTGATGAGTTTGATGATGTCTTCCCAACGAGTTACCTAGATTAGTGCCACATTGAAAGGTTGAGTCTAGCATCGAGCTATTCCTAGGGATTTCTTTGACTTTCATGGCACTAAATTGATTAGCTCCAGCAAAGATGAAGGAAATCAGGAAATAGCTTTAGGGACTTATAGACAAAGGATATTCTTAGGATAGCACTAGATGCGCTAGTTTTGTTCGTTGAGAGACATGATGGTATGCTCAAGTTGTGCATTGATTATCGGTAGCTAAATTAGGTCACCATGAAGGCTAGTATCCACATCTTAGGATCGATAAATTATTTTGTTGGCTAGGAAGTTCCTGACATTTCTTGAGGATAGATTTGTAACTTAAAAGCACTAGCTGCATGCCAAGAAGGTTATGTTTCTGAGGCATAACATTTCCAAGTAGGGTATTTCAGTGGATCCGTCTAAGATAAAGGCTATAGTATGGTGAAAATGACTGAAGATTGTGACCGAGATTCATAGTTTTTTGGACTTATCAAGTACTACAGGAGGTTCATAAAGGGTTTCTTAAAGATAGCGGCTCCATTGATGCAGTTAATCAGGAGAAGTGTCAGGCTTGGATAGTATAAGGAATGTGACTATGCTTTCCAAGAGTTGAAGAATAGGTGGACTACTGTTCCTGTATTGGTTATATCGAGTAGTGATGAGCTTTATAAAGTCTACATTGATGCGACAAGATGAGGACTCAGATGTATTTGATGCAACATGGATGAGATGTGGCTTATGGATTGTGATGGTCGAGGCCTCGGTCGCAAGCAAGAATACCCTATACACGAGTTAAAGCTTGTTGCAGTGACTCATGCTTTGAGGATCTGGAGATGCTATTTGTATGGACTGACATTTCAGGTCTTCTTGGATTACAAAAGCTCAAGGTATTTGTTCACTCAAAGGGATTCGAACATGAGGTAACAAAGGTAGATGATATATAGGGAGGACCAAGACTTCTCACTGCAGTGTTATTCAGGTAGGGCAAACGACTTGATAAGTGGGGTTCCATGTATATTTGACACTAGAGAATTGGAAGAGAGATGCTGTAGTAAGCAAAGATGGGCAATAGTACCATAAAAACTTTGATCAGGTATCGACATACCTTAGGAATTCGGCTCCAACGAGTGTTTGGATGATAAAGCAAAATCAATGGCAGGATTAGTATCTTCAGGGCAGTGGACACAAATATAGATCAGGGAGTAGTTTGAGGGCTGGAGGATTCCTATAGATTGGTCGTTGTAATCTCAAAGGACGTATGGTAGTGCCTGCAATTGAGGGAGTGGCGAAGGCTTTAACAAACGAAGCTTGTAAGTCTCAGTTTGCTATTCATCAAAGAGCATCATGATGTATCATAATTTGCAGAGGTAGTACTAGCAAAGAAGCATGAAGAAAGATGTTCAAGAGTACATGGCCAAATGTGTGATTTGTCTCCAGTTAGCAGCCGAGCATTAGAAGCCCGTTGGTCATCTTTAGCAAGGGAGCATGCCATGGTGGACTTCTTCTTTGGGTTGTCGAGGCCGGAGCACAGGCATGATGCGATGTGGGTCATTGTTGGCGAGTTGATGAAATTGGTGCACTCCATTTCCTACCTTTAGGTCATCGTGTTCGAGAGGAGTTCTTGGAAGAGCTTCTAGGAAGCTTTAGGCACAAACTTGCATTTTAGTGCGGCTTTTCTTCCTTAGACTGATGAGTAGCCGAGCAAGTCGTTTAGATTCTTGAGGATACGTTGCACGCATGTGTCTTAGACTTTGGTGGAGTTTGCATACAAGGTGGTTATTAGGTGAGCATTGTAGTGGCATTGTCTGAAGCACCATATGAACAGCTGTGTTGATCGTAGTGAGTCGAGCAAAACTAGAAAGCAGGATCATATAGGACCCAAAGAGACCGGTAAGAGTAATGGAAAGGTTACCATGGCTCGTGGGTATGAGATTCATGCAAATAAGAGACACTAACCTTTGGAATTTGAGGTGAGAGATTTTGTTTTCTTAAAGGTTTTGCCACATAAAAGAGTTTCGTATTTCACTATGAGTGGGGGAAACTTGCACTGAGGTACGTCGGATTATTTGAGATTTCTTAACATGTTGGAGTGGATGCTTATCGCCTTGATCCCCTTCCTAGACTCTCTCATGTTCATGTCATGTTTTGCGTGTTGATGCTTCAGGAATGTCTGCATGAGCCAACGAAAATTGTGTCAATTCACGATGCCCAGATTTAGGAAGACATGACCTATTAAGAGGTGCCAGTTTAGATTATAGATTGAGAAGTGATAGGTTTGTGATGCTATTAAATTATGTTAGTAAATGTGGTGTGGTAGCATCTATTTTGTTCTTAGGGTTGATAAGGCAACCTAAGAGTTAGAGTCAACTATGCAGGAGTTGTATCCGCATCTATGTTGTTCTTAGGGTTAATTTTTGAATTTCAAGGACGAAATTTCTTTTAGTAGTGGAAAGCTATAACACCCAGGATTTAATTAAGGGAGATTAGTAAGCAAAAGGTGAATTAGTGTGCCATGATGTAAATTAAACCTAATTTGACTATTTTGTGATATTTTCAAATTAAAGTTACTTTCGATTGTTTTTAATTATTTTACACCACTCTTAACTATTTTTATTTGTATTTGTTATTTTGAATTTTGAAACAAAACAATTTGTCAAATGTACGGCATGTCCCTTTTTGAAAGAACGTGTGTTGGAACATGGTTTTCACACTGCAAAGCCACATTCTCCCTCTTTTTATTCCTCTCCCTCTCTTCATTCTCTCTCTAATTTTTCTTTCTCTCCTCTTTCTCTTGCTATCTCTCTCTCTCTTTGATTTAATAATTTTGAGCCTAAGCTTTGATCCTCCACTAGATTTGAACTCAAGGAACGCGATCAGGCTCCCACAATTTCGTTTGAAGCTCCAATTTCGTTTTTCAAATTTTTAAACTTTTTCCAAATTTTCTAAATTTCTTCAAGATGTTGAAATTTGAGTTTCTAGAGCTTAGGAACATTAATCTAAATTAGTAGAATTCAAATTAACTAGAATCTAGGTTTGCTTGAGCAAGATTTGGATTAAATCAAGTTTTTCCCTTTTTCCCAATTTTTGGTTTTCTTTGAAATTTTCTATGCAAAACTTGTTTAAATGTGTCTAAATGTGTTGTAGTATGTTATTCTATCATTTATAATCATTATACATGCTCTAGGACTTACAAAACTAGTTTAGAATTTGATTTTGGGCTTGGGGAGGCCGAGAATCGAAGTCTTAGACCTCCTATATTTTTCTAGTTCGGCAAGCCAAACTCATTGTTTGGCAGGCCGGATTCATGAGTCTGGCATGCCGGACTCATCAAGTCGATAGGCCGAACCTAGGTACAGTTTGGCAGGTTGGTGCCTCATGGTCAGCAAGTTGAACTATGCAGTTTAGCAGGTCTGGTAGGCAGATCGGGCTTCATGAAAGAGGGCTATATTTCAACTGTGTTCACCATTTAGAACCTAGATAAAGATTTTTACCTCATAATATGCTTTTGTGAATCTAAACGGCACACTAAGTTACCATAAGAATACCTTAAGGTATAATAACATAGAATACCTTAAGCTAGATGTTGATAGATCTAGTTCCTATTTAAGATTGTTTGTGATTTCGTAGAGCTAACATATGGCAGGTTAGAATCACGGTATTGAGTCGCAGTGCAGAATGTCAAGATAGGACTTTTACCCTTTTTCCTTGGTAGCCTAGTTTTTAATTGGTTTTGGCCTTAAAACAATTCTCTCAAAATATTTTCAATGCATAAAAAAGGGTCTCTAGGCCACAAAAATGATTTCTTGTAAAATGATTTCTTCCGAATAGTTTCTTACAAAAGGATCCTTTCAAAAATGATTTTCGAGTAATGATTTATATAAACTTCCTAGTATTTTCATTATTTGTTGAGAAACAAATGATCATAATGAATCAAATAATGAATGTAAATGTGAACACTTGGTAAGATAAGACGTCAATAACGATATAACACCGGAAGCGTTATTAATACTACCCATAATGAAATAATTGAGCATGATGTCATATTTAGAGATTGGGTCTGATAGCGTACGACCTTAGGGGTAGGTCTTGAAACCTAGCTAGGCCACTATGGTGGTGATATTATGGATTTGCCAACAAACTAATTGATGAAGAATATTTTAGATGAATAGTGTTTTAAAAAGGTAAGAATGAATTAAATATGTTCTATCCATCTCTCTGAATTTTTATAAATTATCTTCAAAAATGAAAATTTATGTTTTCTAAACCCTACTCTTATTGAGCTTTTCGCTCATATTTTCTTTATATGTTTTTAAAACCTTTCCCCTAGGTAGATTGCAGCTTAGGATTGACAGGAAGGCAACAGGACAACAAGTGAGCCATAGGAATATTGTTTTATATTATTGCTTTATTTAATTCAAGGCATGTATTATTTTAATGTCCATCTCTCGTATTGGACTGTGATTATATTATTTTATTATCGATACCATGTGTATGCACTAATGTGAGTTCGTGGGGCCCAGCTTATATTT
>LNSY01018093.1:0-11352 GCA_002024485.1 Artocarpus camansi
GAAGGCACCATATTACATGACAGTTTTAATTAACATCGTCATGTAAAATTTAATCTACCATGATAGTTTTTCCTAAAAACCATCGTGAAAGAAGCTGCATCTTACCACGATGGCTTTCATCTTCTCGAACGAACTCCCAATGTTTTTTTATCCCCCACCATGACAGTTTTAAAAAAAAAAAGGTTGTTAAATAAAGGATAGTATAATCTCAAATTTCTAGCAAAGATCGTAACAAGAAAATAGTTTATTGTAATGTTTTAGCTGGAGAATGAAGCCCAATAATTGTGTCATAGAAGATGAAATTTTGTACAACATAGAAGTGTGACTAAACATCTATTGTGGATGAAGTTGGTCAACACTCCATATGTTGTCCCCAATATTTGTTATGAAATTTAATATTTTCCCTGCGTATTATCATTATATTTACAAAATCATATTAATTCATCCATAAGTACTAAATATTTAAAAAGAATGGAATAAGATTGTTTTATGCAAACTACTTCAAAAAAAACAAATGTTTAACGCAAACGACAATAACATGTATTTTGCAATTGAAGAATATTGTAACGTAGTTCTAATATAATTAAGCTTCAAAATATTGGATATCACTTGCCCAATGATGATCTATCAGAGACGACTCAAGACGAATTGTAACCAAATTGAGTGAAGTAGTGGCATGGGAAATCTTGTTCAATTGTTTTTTATTGTTTATTGTTTATTTATTTATTTATTTTTAGAGGATTGAATTGGTGTTGTTTCGCTCCCAAAGTTCTAGCAAAATATGTAATTGGTCTCTAGGCTACCTTGATAACTTTGATCATGACAAAATTGTTGTAATGATATATAATAACGGAATAGATATTTTTTCCTAAGAATATTTATAGCTTTAGTTTTTAATTATTTTTGATTTCACGGTTAACATTCATAATATTTGTACATTATTATACTAAAAATGTAATTTTATTTTTATTGTTGAATAAATTTTTAAAATATAATTTACTTTTCCGAAATGAGATAAATTATATGTCCACGTAAAAAGTAAGAACATAAAAACTGAGCTATCAAACTTGAAACAGATTTTTCTTCAAACTATGAATTCGAATCAAACAAGCAGTTGTTGTTAAAAAATGTAGATATTTGATATAAATTTAAACTTTGAAGAAATTTATTTTGTTAGAAATAATGGTCAAATTTATGTACAAACGAAAATAAATTTTTAGTAATGGTTAGGAAAAATATTGGATAATGAATACATTCATACAAAAAAAAAAAAAGACATACCAATAACAGATTAGAGACGAACAAAGAAAAAAAAAAGTCAATAAACGTAATTAAAAAATTTTTACCAAAAAAAAAACGGCACAATTAATTTCTTCAGCAAAATGCTTCCTAACCATCCGTTTCTCTCTTTTTTTACCACCCAGATACATGCATCTCCACAATTCTCCACTCTAATTCATTTTTCCCCCACAATACATTTTTTTTCTTTTTCCATTAAATTCTAGAAAAAATCACTCCACCTCAATTTTTTAACGTGCCATTTGATTTATTTTAATTTGTTATGAAAAAAGGATAGATCAGAAATTATGTATCATTATTTTGTTAGTTTAGTAATTTTAAATTATAAAAACAAAAGATACTATAAAAAAGTAACATCTGACTTGTTTCTCAACTTTTTTTGCTAAGCAATAGATTTCCAAAACAACTTTTAAAAACAAAGTTTATCAAACATCGTAAAATGCTGTAGACGGTTATAGAAGCCAAAAACAGTCTCCAAAAACAATATCAAATGGCCCTATATCACCTTTCTGGACGTCACAACACCATGCATCCGCAACAGCTTTAAAAGAAGTTGTCCCATGAACGTTGAACTGCCTTTTGCCCTCAACTCCCCTAAACAAGAGCAATTATTCAACAGATTAGGTGTATCAAGTCATTAAACAATTATGTTTATATGGTATACTTATTCATAAAAAGTTAACATTTGGGTAATTTTGTCTATGTCAACTTTTTTTTTCTTTTTTTTGTAATTTTGCTTCTCTTTTTAAAAGTTCATTGCATAAATTGTTGAGTCAAAATTACCAAGATTGCTTTTTCTGAAAATTACCATAATTTCTCTACCTAACTCCCATATATTAATTAGTTAACTTAAATAATTAAATTTTCTTTTATGTTTAAACTATTCTTTTGGGCATTTAAATTTTGGGATTTTTGCGTCATAAGTCTTCAACTCGATAACCTTTAGCACTTGGATCTTTGTTTTAAGAATTTAAATACTTAAGTCCCTAAACTCTTAATCTGATACCACCTTTCTAAATGTCGTAACACCATACATTGTCCTATGAATGTTGAACTGCCTTTGGCTCTTTACTCCCCTAAACATGAGCAATTATTCATTATATTGGGTCTATCACCTCATTATGCTTATATAGTATATTTATTTATAAAAAATTTAACATTTGGGTAATTTTGTCTGTGCCATTTTTTTTTTGAAATTTTGTTTCTATTTCTAAAAGTTAATTGCATTAATTGTTGAGTCAAATTACCATGATTCCTTGTTCTAAAAATTACCATAATTACTCCACTTAAGTCCCTATATTAATTAGTTAACTTAAATAATTAAATTTTCTTTTATGTTTAAACTATTATTTTGTACATTTAAATTTAAGGATTTTACGCTTAGGTCCTAAACTTTGCAACGCTTGGCACTTGGATTGTTGTTTTAAGAACTTGGCTACTTAGATTTTCAAACTTTTAATCTTTTGGGACCAGTTTAGCATTGTTGTGTTTTGCTGTAACTTCTGTTATGTTGTGCTTCTATTGTGCTGTGCTATGGACCATAAGCAGGTAGGCAGTAACTTCTTTTCAAAGCTGTTGTTGGGACTAGAAGCAGAATTGTAGGTTTTTATTTATAAACTACGTATAAAATTACTGTAAAGATGTATAATGATAAAAATAAACATATTTTATTAAGCATATTTATACTTTAGTTTCAATTAATTTTAATTTTAAAATTAATAGACTTAATATTTGTACATTAAAATGCTAAAAATATGATTTTATTTTTACTATGTAATATATTTTTAGAAAAATATATTACTTTTGTTTAAACAAGATAAATTATATATACATGTAAACAATAAATAACATAAGAAACTGAAAGTATTTTTTTAAATCTCAAGCCGTTATCAAACGTGAAACTAATTTTCTTTGTAATTAAAATACGTTTGTTTTTATTAATTTTAATTAAATTTAAAAAATTGAATCACTCTAATTTATAATGTGATATTTGATTTATTTGTTTTAATTTATAATTTTATATTTGATTACTTTTTTAAGTATTTGATTATATTTTGCTTTTTTTTAAGTACTTGAGTTTATTTATGAGTGCATTCTAATACATTTTGTTTTTCTTAAAAAAATGTTTTGATGTGTTTTTTGATTTGTTTCAATTTTATTAAAAAAAATGGATAGATTAGAAATTATGTATTATTACTAAGGTTAGTCTAGTTATCTTAACTTATAAAAGTAGAAGCTATTGTGAAAAAAGAAACCCTTAGGCTGGTTCACAACTTTTACTATTAGACAGTAGTTTTTGAAAGCAACTTTTCATAAAGCAGGTTTACCAAACACCCTAAACTATAGTATGTAGTTATAGAATCTAAAAGCAATCTCCACAAGCAAATGCCAAATGGGCCCTTGGTGTAATGATCAAGAAAATCCTAAAATTAAATATTATAATTTACATATTTAAGTCAAGGATTTTCCAGCAAAATATCATGTTAAATTTTTGTGATGGAAGGATTTATAGAATTGATATATATTTCAAAATTCTATAATAAATATTAAAGTTACATTTATCAACTTTTTGTGATAGACTAATTTAGTTGATAATTTTCATTGCGATTCAAGGTAAAAAAAATTCCAATTTGTAAATAACTTAAGAATTTGATTTACAAGTATTTCAAGTACGATATATTGTTAGCAGTATACCAAGAGACTAACATATAGCAATTTCTTATTAGCTAGAATCAGAGTTACATAAGTAGCATTTTCAATAAAAAATGTTATCCGAGCACGAGAAATGACATTGTCGAGAACTATGTCATTACTGAGACAAAGTATAAAAAAATGTCAAATTTACGTTTTATTTAGCCTAGAAATAATTTTAAAATTGAACACAATTCAATTTTATTATCCGACTAAGAATTAACATTGCTATCGAATTATTCAAAGGTTAGTTATGGACTCTAAATAAGTAATGATAGAGAACGCGAAAAAACAAAAATCTCCTGTCAACTATCTAGCTTCCCCAACCAGTCAGGATTTTATTTGTATGCCTTAAATCATAGGATTTTTATAGGCATGCCAAACTCATAAGTCTAGCCTGTCGATGCTCATGATCTTGCTGAATTGGAAAAATTTGGGGACTCGAGACTTTGAGTCTCGGCTTTACCAAACTCAAATCTTCATTTTAAACTTGTTTTTTAATTCTCAAAGTATGGATGATGTTCATAATTGATAGAATAACATACTAGAACATATTTAAACACTTTTAAACAAGTTTTACATAGAAATCTTCAAATTATTCCAAAAATAAGAAAAAAAGAAAAAACTTGATTTAGCTTGATTTCGTCAAATCAAGCTTAGATTCATGGGGGTTTGGATTCTACTAATTTAGATTGAAGGTTTCCTAAGCTCAAGAAACTCAAATTTCAACTTTCTAAGAAAATCAAGAAATTTGGGAAAAAGTTTAAAAATTTGAAAAATAGAGTAACTAACTTTGAATCTAAGCTTGAATCAAGTTTGTGGTAGCTCTAATGCATTCCTAGGCTTCCAATCTAGCTTCGAATCAAGGCTTGAGGTTGAGATTTTGGAACGAAATTGAAAAGGACGAGAGAGACAGCATGTGAAAGAGAGAAAGAAAGAGTCTAAGAGTGCGAGGGAGAGTGAGGAAAGAAGAGGAGAGGGAGAGAGGAATAAATAAAGGGAGGTGAGTGGTCTTTAGAGTGAAAACGGTGTTCTACACATAGTTTTCACAAAAAAAAAAACATATTCGGTATCTGACAAATTATTTTGTTTTAGAATTCGAAATAACAAATAAAAATAACTAAAAGTGAGATAAATTTAAAAATACCACAAAAAATTTAAAATAAGTTTAAATTATATTAAGGCGTACTAATCTACTATTTACACACTAATTATGCTTAATTAAATTTCGAGGTGTTATAATTTCAAATATGATTTTTGACGTAAAATTTTTATGAACGAAATATGGATAGAATTAACAAACTTCAATAGTTTTTCAAATGGATTTTAAAACAGGAATTGTAAAATCTAGAGACATCGTAGTTTCGACTCTAAGACAGAATTTTGGACTGTTTTAAAAATTACTCCAAAATTGTTCATTGTGGGTAGCCGTTGTTTTTCACAAAAATAAGCCTCTTTGTGACCAAATCACAATTTTAATGAAAAAAATAAAAGTTTTTAATCTTAGTGAGACGAAGAATTTTTGTGAAGAAAATTTTTTTCCCATTCCACGTCTAAAATAGTGTTACGAACATATTTAGAAAATCATATAGAATTTGGATCCAAAACTATGTAATTTATTGTTTTGATGAAAACTACCCCAAAAATTCCAACCAATAAAAAGAAAGAAAATAGAAACCTTATATGTTTAAGATTTCCTGATGTTGGTAGCACTTTAGCATTGATTAAAGAAGAAGAAGGATAAAAAGAGCAAATATCTTTTCTTGCTTGAGAGAGAGTAAGCAAACCAAAACTTTCAATTGCTACAATGTTAAACTTTTATATGTTAACTTTTTAAGAAAAAATGAGCTAGAATATTAAGATCTCACAAGGTACAACCTTTTTAATTAATTGGTTCTAACTAATGCTCCCAAACACCTTTTAGGTATTGAGTTTTTTAAATGAGCATTTTTTATGTTTTAAAATTACTTTGAGGATTGATTATAGTTGAAAAACAGATATTCAATGAATTATTCCATTTCAAATCAAACTTATATTTTAGATTTTAGCTTATTTAAACTTATAAAAGCGTATTATTTGAAATTTTAGTATGCATGTTGCCATTGCTACTTGTGTAAAAAAATCCTAATTTAGCCTTAGAAACTTAAGGGATGGGAAAAATATAGTAATCTAGCCTTAGAAACATTTAAGATGTGAAAAAAAGAAAAGAAAAGAAAAAACTTGCAAAAGCATATTGTTTAACGTTTTTGCATGCACCATGTGTTCGCTACTTGTGCTAAAAAAACATTAGTTTAGTATTACACACGTATAGATGCGAAAAACATACTAATTTATCCTTAAAAATATTAGTGATGCAAAAAAAAAAAAATTAAAACCTATTATTTGAAATTTTCATACACACCTTGTCTTTGCTATTTGCACAAAAAATACATTAATTTAGTATTAAAAACTTACGGAGTGACAAAAACGATCCCCATAAATTCTAAATCACAATTTTCATAAAACATGAAAATTTTAAATCTTGACAAGATGAAAATCTTTTGTGATGAAAATTTTTTAAAATTCTGCCTCTAAAATGGACTTTAAAATAGACTTATAAAAATAGTCAAAACTTTTTCTATAGAAAACTATTAATTCAATAAAGTTTACAAAAATCATTAAAAACGGATATGCTAAAGATAGAAAACATAATTTTGAAAAACAAAGGCCCTATTGGTATTATCTTGAGAGTTTTTGGAAATATTTTTGCATGCTTTTTGAGGCAAAATTTTTAAAAACATTCTTAGCATAATTCCTAAACAATTCTTCTTTTTCAAAATAAAATCATTTTCATTTATTTTAAAAACACTAGCAAACGAAAAAATTCCTCATAAACTTTTATGAAGAAAATTTTTGAGAAAACTATCTCTAACGTACAGTTATACAATGACTTTTAAAACTAACGAAAAAAGTATATTTCGACACTAGTTTTAAGCAAAACTTTTGTTTAGTGGCAAATTATAATTTACGACTAATAGAGAAATTGTAGCACTTAAAGAAATATATGGATCTACAAGTTATGGTTTTGTCAAATTTAGACTCTATTTTAAGATACGATTTTTAATATGAAATTTTTATAATGAAATGTAGATTTTCTTAACAAACTTCAATGGTCTTTCAAACGGATTTTAAAACAAGAATTATAAAAGCCATATATGTCATGGTTCTGACTCTAAGATGGAGTTTCATAATGTTTTCAAAAACCACTCTAAAACTGTTCATAGTGGGTAGCAACTATTTTTGACGAAAACCAACCTCTTCGATGTTGAATCACAATTTTCGTAAAAAATAAAATTTTTAGATCTCCATAAGACAAATAAATTTCATAGGAAAATTTTTACGAATATGCCTACAAAATTGTGTTATGAACATATTTAGAGAACTTCATAGATATTTGTTCCAAAACAATACACTTTTCTCTTTTGACAAAACCGATCCCAAAAATTCTAAACAATACGAAGAAAGAAAATAGAAGCCTTATTTGTTATAGATTTCTTGACGTTGACAGTGCTGTAGCATCAATAAAAGAAGAAGAAGTAGGAGAAAAATAAAAATACCTTTTTTACCAGAGAAAGAGAGAGTGAGCAAGCGCAAATACCTTTCTTTGTATGCACTGAGAGCAAGCCTCTCCTTCAATCTTTAATTAAGTCTACAAGTACTATTAAAAAAAAGAGTACCTTTTTTTTCTTGCTACTAAATGAAAAATAACGATTACCTAAGTAGCATTTTCACACCTTAATTCAACCCCTTTTATCCTTATTATTATCAATTGCAAAACCCTTAGCGTGTTTGTCAAAATCAATTGAAACAAAAACTTTTAGATGTTACAGTATAAAACTTTTACATGCTACTAGAGGTAGGTCAAGTTAGTGTCAGATTGAGGTCAATTTTTACAAAAATTAAGTCGATACTAACCTGACTTAGAACACAAATGGGTTGAGAATTCTTAACCCTAACACCACCTGCTTTAGTATGGGTTGACACGAACACAATTTGTGCCAACTTGTTCTATATGCGCAATGTCAAAAAATAATAACTCGGGACCCGTATTTGACCCACAATCCGACTGTGATCCGTAACCCACGTATGACCCGACCCACCTACACTAATATATATAATATAAAAACAAACATAAAATTAAATAAGTTTCATACCATAACAACAACAAGAAAGTCCAGTCCTACAATGAAAAAAAAAACATCCAACAAATCCAAAACATATCACGAGCCATCATAGAAAATATTGATACCATTACTAAATGCAGATTTTGACGCAATTGTTGATACCTAAATGCTTAAAATGCCACGAGTCATCATAGCAATAATAGGATAACGGAACTGAGTTATCTTCCAAAGTGAGAGGTAGGGTTTTGATGTTTAGGGTTATACTATTGTTTATATCTGATCTAATATATAACAATAGAATAAAAAAATCTGAATAAATATAAGCAAGTTAATTAAGGTTAGTTTAGACAGATTGACCTGAACCCAACTTATTTTTAGACGGATCAGTATCTAGTTGACACTAAACTGACCCAGGGTTAATTTTTTGACACTAACCCACAAAAATTCGTATCAAGTTCGTGTCGTGTCGTTGTGTTGTAACCCATATTATCGACCCTACATGCTACAATGTCAAGAAAAAGTAAAAAACAGTATAAAGCTCTCATAAAATACAATTTTTTGACCAAGTGGTTCCAAGCAGTGCACCTAAACATTCTATAGGTGATAAGTTTTTAAGTAAGTATTTTTGGTGTTTTCACATTGCTTTAAGGGTTACTTTTAGTTGGAAAAAAAAATATTAAATGAATTATTTTGTTTCAAACTACGCATGCATTTTGGTTTTTAGCTTGTTTAAACTTGTAAAAGCGTATTACTTGAAATTTTCGTATACACGTTGTCCTTGCTATTTGTACAAAAACATGCTATTTTAGACTTAGAAACTTACAGGGTGCCAAAAGCATATTAATTCAAACTTAGAAATATCAATGATGAGTAAAACACTTGCAAAAGCATATTGATTAAAGTTAACACACCCACCTTGTCTTCGCTACTTGTGCGAAAAAAATACTAATTTAGCACTAAAAACTTAAGGGGTGCAAAAAAAAAAAAAGTTTATCATTAGAAACATTAGTGATGCAAAAAATTACCAAAAAAAAAAACTTTTAAATTCCTATTGCCTAAAATTTTCATACGCACCCCCGTATTTTTCTATTTTTGCTAAAAAAACACACTAATTTAGCATTAGAAACTTACAGAGTGATGAAAATGACCGCCAAAAATTTTGATTCACGATTTGTGTGAAACAAAAAAGTTTTAGATTTCAACATGAGGAAAAATTTTTGTAAAGAAAATTTTTAAGAATTTTGCCGCTAAAATGGACTTAAAAACATTTTTATGAAAATAGTCACAACTTTTTATAGAAAGTTGCTAAATCAGTAAAGTTTATAAAAATCCTTGAAAACTGACATGTTAAAAATAAAATGCAAAATTTTGAAAAACACAAGTTTTAAGCCTCGTCCACACGAGGAACTTTGGTGAAGAAATTCTTTAGAAAATTGTCTCTAACATACAACAATATGTTAACTTTTAAAACTAACAAAAATGTACATTTTGATGCTAGTTTTAAACAAAACTCCTATTAAATGGTAGAATTATATTTTACTACCAACAGAGAAATTGTAGCAGTCTAAAAACTAAATAAATCTACAGTATATGGATTTATCAAATTTGGACTCTATATGAAGATACGATTTTTGACGCAATATTTTTATAAATGAAATATGAATTTTCTTAATAAACTTCAATAATTTTTCAAACGGATTTTAAAAGGGGAATTGCAAAAGCCAAACACATAGTGGTTCTAAATCTAAGACAACATTTCAAATTGTTTTCAAAATTGCTCCAAAACTGTTCATAATGGGCAGCCATTGTTTTTTACGAAAACGAGCCTCTTTGAGGCTAAATCACTATTTTCATAAAAAAAAATAAAAGTTTTAGATTTCAATAAGAAGAAAAAATTTTGTTAAGAAAACTTTTCTGGCACCGACTCTAAAGTAATGTTATGGATATATTTAGAAAACTGCACAAATTTTTGTTCAAAACAATGTAGTTTTTTGTTTTGACCAAAATGACCTCGAAAATTCTAAATTATGCAAAGAAAGAAAATAGAAACCTTACTTGTTTAAGATTTCTTATGTTGGCGGCAGCATTGATTAAAGAAAAAGCAGAACGAGAAAAAGAGAAAAATACTTTTTCTTGCTAGAAAGAATGTGAGCAAGCATAAATACCTTTCTTTATACAATTGAAAGCAACCCCCCTTCGGTCCTTAATTAAGTCTACAAAGTAATATTAAAAAAAGATAAAGAAATAAACTATTATCTGTTTTTGTTACTAGTGAATAAAAAAATGTATTACATAAGCAACGTTTTCACCCTCCCAAGCCCCTTTTTTCTTATTATTATCGAGCACAACAAAATAAGTTCAAACTAAAACTTTCAGTTACTATATTGCAAAACTTTTATATGCGATAATGTCAAAAAAAAATAAGTTAAAATATAAAGCTCTCACAAAATAAAGTTCATTTACCCATTGGTTTTAACCAATACTCCCAGACACTTATATAGGTGTTCAGCTTTAGAAGTGGGTATTTTTTATTTTTTTAAAATTACTTTGAGGGTTAACTTTAGTCAAAAACAGATATTCAATAAATTATTCCGTTTAAAACTAAACATATATATTGACTTTTAGCTTGTTTAAACTTGTAAAAGTGATTGCTTGAAATTTTTGCATGTCAGTCGCCTATGTTACTTGTACGAAAAACACTTTAATTTAGTCTTAGAAACTCACAAGGTGTGAAAACACACTAATTCAACCTTAAAAACATTAGTAATGCAAGAAAAGAAAAACTTGTAAAAGCTTGTTGTTTGAAGTTTTTGTATACGTCCCGTCTTCACTACTTGTCCAAAAAAACACTAATTTAACATTAGAAATATTGGGGGTGTAAAAAAAATACTAATTTATCTTTAAAAACATCAGTGATGTAAAAAAAAACTTGTATTTTTTAAATTTTTATACGCAGTTTGTCTTTGTTACTTGTACAAAAAACACTCTAATTTAGCATTAGAAACTTATGGGATTAAGAAAAAGACCCTTGAAAATTTCAAATCATGATTTTCGAGAAACATGAAAGTTTTAGATCTTGAGAAGATAAAAAATTTTTGCAATGAAAATTGTTATAAATTTTGACTTTAAAATGAACTTTAAAATATATAAAAATAGTCAAAACTTTTTATAGAAAAATGTTAATTCCGTAAGATTTGCA
>LNSY01018094.1:0-10559 GCA_002024485.1 Artocarpus camansi
TAAAATCTTAAATGACCAAAATTAACATTAAATTCACACTTGGCATGCTTAAAATTAAACTTAACATAACTAATCTCAATTTAAAATTCAGTGGTGTTATAATCCACCCTCCTTAAAATAAATTTTGTCCTCGAAATTTTTAATTACATGAAGTTTAAAATAAAAAACAACACTATGTACTCAAACGTAACTGAAAAGACAACTGTCCCGACATAAAGTTTAAAAATCTCACAGGTTCAGTTCCTGAAAGATCTGAAGCCTATGCTCTAATACCATTCTATCATACCCCAGAGAAAGGGTCAATAGTTTTAGGTGAAGAGGATGAAAATAGAGTAAATAAGATGAATTAAACAAGGAAATAAAGAGAAAAGTAAATAAATAAAGTAGAAAGTAAATAAATATCATCAAAAATAAATATTATCATTGGCGGTCACTATCACGTGAATACCACAAAGGTGGGGCCGAGACTTGATTCTCATTCACCATCATGTGGGTGTTTACCACAAAGGTGGGTAAGTAAATTAAATACAAATAACATCAATAATAGTAATATCAAGATGAATAATACAAAAAATACCAAAAATCTTCATCTCTAAGATAAATTAAAAATATACAATTGACAGAGATGAAAATGACAACACCGGGACAAGTAGTAAATTGCACTTGTCATACCACAGTTTCGAGAAAATACCATTTTAATCCCAAGAGCTAGATTATGATCCTAGGACCTTCCTTTCTCTTTAAACTTAGAAGGAGGAGTTTTAATAACAGAAAAACATGAAAGGAAGGCTCAATAGGATAATTAGTTAAAAACAATTTGCTTAAAAACAATAATCATAGATAAAAATATCACTTGTAAACAAATCTAAAGATTTTGACAAAAATAAATAAATACTTTCTTGTAAGAAATTTGATAAAAAATTACCGTACGGGTTTTGAAAAATCCAAAGGGAATATTAAAACACTATTCTTCAAAATCAAAGACAAAAATTATTTTTAAAAGAAAAAATATAAGAAATAAACTTTAGCCTAAACAATTTAAATGGGACTACCAAAGAAAGGGATAGAAAATATTCCACCTTAATTTGAATACCAATAACGTAAGCTTCAAATTAAATCCAACGTATGCTCCATATATGCTCAAAACCTTGAAACTGCATTTAAAATTAAAAATTACTTTCAACAAATATCATTATATCAGTTTAATTATCAGTGTGCCTTTTGACTCAAAATAATCATAAGCCAAAACCATAATCGTTTTTGAAACATTTTAGAATCATCAAACATTGAAAACTGGGATTAAAATGCAATTTCATATTGCCAAGTTGGCTTGTTGAATACCCTGAACCTGCCTATCGAATCTACATAGTTTGGCCTTTTAAACATCCAAATCGGCCTACCGAACTGCTATAGTTCGGCCTATCGAAGATATAAATTTAGCCTGCTGAATTTCTTAAATGTAGCATGCCAAAGATTAAGTTTAGCCTACTGAATTGGCAAAATCTAAGGACTTGAGACTTCGAGTCTCGGTCTCCCTAAGCTCAAAAATCTAAATTAAAACCTGTTTTCTCAATCCTAGAGCATAAAAATCATATAGAAAGCTTAGAAAATCATAATAGAACAATTTTAAATCATTTTACTCAAATTTAAACTCATTTTCACAATGGATTTGAAAATATAAGAAAAATGTAAAAACTTGATTAAACCAATTTTTGTTCAAATAAAGCTTAAATCCATGATAAAACAAGTCCTATAAACATAGATTAAACGTCATTCAAGCTCATCAAACCTTAGATTACAATCTACATAGAGATTCAAAATGAAAATCAAAATTTTGGAGAGAAAAAGGGTTAACCTCAAATCAACGTTTTTGAAGGAGATTTTTAGCTTGAATCTTGTTTCTTGGCTCCAAATCAATGAATTTAATGCTTGGGAATGAAATTTTGCAAAGAAAATGGGAGACAAAGAGAGAGTCAAAAGAGAGGGCGGAGAGAAAAAGAAAGAATGTGGAAGAAAAGAAAAAGGAAAGTGAAAAGAAAAGGAAAAGGCCCAATGCCATTTTCATAAATATGGGGAAAATGTGGGGTAAAATGTCATTTAATATTTTTAAAAATCAAGATTCAAATTTTTAAATGTAAGAGATGAAATAAAATCTTAAATGACCAAAATTAACATTAAATTCATACTTGGCACACTTAATAAGTAAACTCAACACAACTAATCTCAATTTAAAATTCAAGGGTGTTACAACTTAGGGGGATGTTCTCTTGGAATATCAATCGGGTGACTAGCTAATTTGGCTTTAACGCTAGGAAACCTAGTGCCGCAATCGTTTTCCAAGTGATACTTGATCAGCCGTTCACCCTCGAAAGACCTCATATAGAGATCTAACATTTAACCCTAACAAGTCAAAATTAAGATGAGAATTAAAATGAGAGTATAAGAATCTACTGAATCTAACATGTGCACCCCACTCAAAATAACATGGCTATAAGCATAAAGTGAGAGTATAATTATTATAAAAACATATCAACAAAAGAATGAATTCAAAATTCAACACAACATCGATAGTTAATCAAGGCCATACAAATTAATGCTTAGTTCTCATCAATGAAGTTGGAAAGTGTCCAAGGACTCAAAATGAAACAAAACCTAAACTAAACAAAACTAAAAAAAAAATTTTAATTTATTTTTAAAAAATTTTTAATCTTTTTTTTTAATTTGGGCTTTCTTTTTTTTTTTCTCTTTTAAGGAAAAACAAGACATAAAACAAACAAGACACTCCTAATTCCTTCCCCCCAAACATAATCCTTACATTATCCTTAATGTAGGACTAAGCATAGAAGAGAAGAGACAACCTAAGCACACAAAACAAACAAAACAAAACAACAAAAAGAAATAAAAGATAGAGAGGAGAGTTAGAAAGATCAAATCTGACAACGCCTACTCTCCATCCATTGAGTTGCCTCCCAACAAGCACTTAGTTTATTATTCTTAGCTTGACATGGTCCCTTTACTTTCATCCTTTGTCTTCATGGAAGCATACTTCCTCAACAAATTCCATCATTAGCATTCCCTCGTACACATCAATTTTAGTCCGGGTTGTCTTCAGGAATGGCCTCCTAAGTAGTATTGATGTTGAATTCAATGATGAGTCATCCTCTATATCTAGCACTTAAAAATCCACCGGAAAGACCATTCCATTCACCTGCACCAAAACATCTTTGATAACTCTGATAGGATAAACATCAAAGCCATTGGCAAGTTGTAGAATAACACTCATTTCCTTAAGTGTACTGACATTGAAAAAGTATAGCATTACATTGATAAATGCTCTAAAATTGATCAAAGCCTTCTCAAACCTAGTGTTTCCAATAGAAAAAAGGTATGGTAAACGTACCTGGGTCCTTGTACTAAGGAGGAAGCTTATTTCGCAATACTATGCCACATTTTCCCCCATACATAGTGCCTCATTACCCTTGAGTTTCTATTTGGAGGTGCCCAATTCTTTGAGGAACTTAGCATGCCAGGGCACCTACTTTATGGCATCCAAAAGTAGTATATTCATGTGGACCTTGCGAAACATCTCTAAAATTTCTTTCTCATGCTCCTTTGTTCTAGATTTTGCAACCTGATTGGAAAAAGGGGGATGAGTAATATAAGGAGATAAAGGTATTTATTATTTACCTTGGTTTAGTGGCATGAGAAACAACTTCTTGTTTCTTTTCTAGTGCTTTCTCTTTTTGTGCACTATCTTCTTCTATGGGAATCTTAGGCAGTGGAAACTCTAGTTGTGTTCCACTCCTTAACATGATGGCACTCACATTTTTTCTTGGATTTACCACCATCTCTAATGGCAAATTTCCTTACTCTTTGGCCTCTGATTGGCTTATTGTACTAGTCTTTGAGGTTCTATGTTTTGCATGTGACCCTTGGTGTCTTGTTGGAATTGCAGCCTATTTGTGGCCAAAGCTTTTACAATGTCCTTAAGAACCATATCTAAAGCTTGTGGAGCGGGTTGAGGCAAGGCTTGTTGTGGTTATTGTAACAATTGAGTGCAGCCCGGTGGTCAGTTAATCATAGAAGTTGGAACTACCAGTTGTTTATTCTTTCCATAACTTGAATGTGAATGATCCCTCTATCCTTCGTTGTAAGTGTTAAAGAAAAGTCATTTTTCCTTAGTTGTCTTGGGAATTCTTCTATGGCATTTGCTTGCTCCATATGGTCTTCTTGCAAAGTTAGGCATGAGTCAGTGGAATGGTCCATTATGGAACAAATTCCATGCATTTTAGCTTTTTGCAAGTGTCCCATAGCCATTTGCTATACACGTAAAGTGAGAAGAGATAATTGTTGTTCAATGGAAGTGGTACCAACCTCATTTACTTTCTTTGGCGATGGTGGTGGCTCGTGGCTGTTGCTAAATTGATGTAAGTTGGCCACCATCTTGGCAATTAGAGCTCTTAAGACTTCGAAAGTTTTATCACCTAAAGCTCCTTCGCTTGCGGCATTTATCATTCTCCTATCCATTGGCGAGAGATGCAAACAAAAATTGTAGATAAGAAGTTGTTCACATATTTGTTGGTGAGGACAACTTGCACACTACTTCTTAAACCACTCCCAAGACTCATAAAATGTCTTGCCATTGTACTACTAAATGCCACATATCTCCTTGGAAATGGTTTCCACCTTTGATGTAGGGAAATACTTCTATAAAAAGAGCTTTTTTATCTTATTCCATGTGGTGATAGTGTTGGAAGGTAAGTAGTAGAGCCAATCCTTTGCAAAGTCCACCAAAGAGAAGGGAAAAGGCCTAAGCTTGATTTGCTCTTCTGATATTCTGATTGGTCTCATTGTTGAACACACCTCATGGGATTCCTTGAGGTGCTTGTGTGGCTCCTAACTTGCAAAACCATGAAATGTATAAAGGAGATGTATTAGCCCTGATGTAAGTTCAAAAGGAACCTTAAGATTAGGGTACTCAATACAAAGTGACTGTTGATCAAGAACTGAGAGCCACTAACTCCTTGAGAGTTTAGTTGTTCACTGCCATTATTTTTCTTTTTCAAGATGTACCAAATCTTTAGAATAAGTGCTAGATGAAGAAGGGAACGGAGATGGTTCACACTTGATGCAAATTGATGATTCCACATAATTTCTAATCCATTTCATCATTAACATTCAATACACTTCTAAAAGCACGGAAAACAAAAACGAAATTAAAAAAAAACTAAAAACAAAAAGAAAAGTAATAATGAATTAATTAAATGATCAATCCTCGATGACTCATGCCAAAATTTGGTAAGCCTTACTAGACACCCAAATTAAACCTTAACTTAAAGTGTTGTCATTATTAAGTATGGGAATGAGTAAGAGTAGTTCCCACATAGGATTGAGTTTAAGTAATAAGTTATTAATTCTCAAGGTAAATAAATGGGGGTTTTTGGAATTATTAATGAAAATAATAAAATTAAAGAAAACAAAAATAAATAAATGGAAATGAAACTAAAGGCACGAGTTTGTAAAAATTGACGATGAAAAAGGTTGAAGGCTCATTCATCACCACTAGACAACAATAATGCAATTGAATACAAAACTATTCCCAATTTTCGTATCGAAACTACTAATTGTAGATAACAATACACTATACTATCCTAGTCTTTCCTTAGTGTGTAGCTAAGCAGAACAAGCTCTTCACTTAATCCATTTCTCTCAAACAACCTAGAATAAGCTTCTTAGATTAAATTCAATGGAAGCATTATGTTAAGAAAGATAGGTTGATCTCAATAAAAAACACATAAGCTCAAATTATTTAACCTAGATTACGTTCCTCATTGTAATCAACAAAGGCCTTTCGCAATTATCAATCACAATTCACTATTAATAATTAGAAAATCATGACAATTAAGGATCAAGAATTCCCAAAATAGCAATAGATAATTATTTTATCTTACTTGATTGGCTAGTCCAAAGAAAATAAAATAAAAATGATAAACATTAAAAGTAGAAGAACATAAACAATTTCGATATGAAAAATTGGAAATAATTTTGAAAATATCAATTACATAATCATGTATAGGATTTTAAAATCACACTTAACCAAAGGAAAGGTTAGCCAAGCATTATTGGAAAATGAACCAACAAAAAATAAACAAAAAACATATGGAGTTAAAGAGAAAGACGAAGAAAATAAAAACTCTTTAATCAACTTAAAGAAATCTTCACACGAATGAATCTTCTTGAGCTTCAATGTATTTCTCCTCTTGTTTTTCTCTCTTTCCTCTCCAAAAGGTGGCTAAAAATATGATGGAAAACTAACTAAAAATGTGAGCAAAAGTAATTTATTCATGGGTTTCCAAGTTGGGGTCAAAACGGGAAAGTTTAGGCTTAATTTAGAGTCCAAAACTATGTTTTTCTCACGATACAACACCACTGCACTGTCCTCCTAGTGCTGTGGTGCCATGCTTATTTCTTGATGGCGCCTAGGCATTATCTAACTAGTGCCTAGGCGCTATGTATATTGGTTCAAAGCGTCATTTTTTTTTTGCTGATTCGATGCCCAAGTGTTGTGCGCTCGAAACTCTTCCAATGTGGTCTTTTCAGTTTCAAATAATTTCTAACCCTCTAAATCACTATAAAACACACATACACAATCAAAACATCAAAATGCTCAAGAATAAAGCAAGTAAATGTAGGAAAAATCAATCAAAAACTACATCAAATTAAGCACTTATCACACCCACTAAAAATCACTAGCCAAATGTTTAGACAAAGGAGGAGGCATTAATGGAACCACACGAAAATTGATCTTTAATGGTACATACTAACTATTTCTCGTTTTAAAAATAAATATAATCTAACTATTTCTCTTTTTAAAATTATAATGGTTTATGATTTTGTATTGAAGATGTTGGCATGTAATTAGGTTTTATTTGTATTTGTTATTGCCCTCGTAAGTTTAAGTTGAAGTAGTTTTAGATTATATAAGTTTGGTATGAGAAAGTTTAGAACAAAGTTTTGGTTTTATGTTTAAATAAATTTTCTACCTACTTTAAGTTTAGATCGGGTCTCTTAAAGGTCAATTTTGAAATTTTCTTGAACATGGAACTTGCTGGTCTCAAAAATATAAATAACTCTATCTAAATTAACAGAAACCATAATTTCAAGTCTAAAGTGATGTTTCATGAGTTTTTTCTAAGCTATCCCATTTAGTGTCACAAAAGTTGTTGCAACACATTATACAACTCATATAGTATAGATTTTTAAACCAAATAGCTTTCTGTTTCATGAGTTGAAATACTTAGTTTATTGTCTTCCAATGTCATCACAGCAACTTTAGTACAGTCTATCATTGATCTTAAGACTGACATGTTAGGACAAATGTTATAGTTTCTATTACAACAAAAGTAAGAATAGTTTAATTAAAGTTATTTAGTAAGGTTATTTAAAGAAAATGTTATGTAAATTAAAGTAATCTTAATCTGTATATTTTTAGTAGTGAAAGTGATGATCACGTAATTGGGATCATTATAGATAGTTATTAGAAACCATAGTTTCAAGTCTAAAATGATGTTTCATGAGTTTTTTCTAAGCTGTCCCATTTAGTGTCATAGGAGGTATTGCAACACATTATACAACACCTATAGTATAGATTTTAAAACCAAATAACTTTTTGTTTTATAAGTTGAAATGCTTAGTTAGAATACTTGGGCCATTATTTCATCTTCTATGGTGGCAACGAATCCTTCCAAGATCCAAGCATTGTTGGCTTGACCTCAGCCGAGTGCATTAAATAAATTGCATGGCTTCTTAAGCTTAACCGAATACTACAGAAAGTTTGTTCACGGTTATGAGCACCTATCTTGGCCTTTAAGACAATAGCTCAAAAAGATGCTTTCGCTTGGAATGATGAGGCTGGAAGTGCTTAAAGTCAATATATGAGCAAGAGTTGATGGATTCTTCTTACTATACAAAACTGGTGACATCATCTTCTTGATCGTCATTTGATCATGCACACTGATTAGAAAAGATTAAAGTATTTGTTGAAACAATAGCTAGTTTGTAAAGAACATCAAAATTGGCTTACCAATACTTGGTTATGTAGATTCAAATTGTCCTGGTATAGAGAATAAGGCAACCAATGCTTTATCCTGGGTTGATTCCAGAGTGACATTGCAAGTTCAAATGGTTCCCATAGTTGGTGAAAAAGATTTATTCATTGATCCATGGGCATTTACTTTTTAAGGGCAGCTTGTGGTTTTTGAGCCTCTTCTTTGATTTACACTTTGTTGTAGGAGTTTTTTAGTGGTCCTATTGGCAGGCATTCTCCTATTTTTAAGACTTACAAATGGTTGTCTTTGGAACTTTTTTGGAAGGGAATGCGCAAAGATGTTAGTGCTCTTGTGGCTGCTTGTCAAGTGTGCCAACAGCATAAGTAGTTCACATCTTTACATGCAGGCTTGTTGCAACCTTTGCCTGTTCCTAATCAGGTGGGAAGATCTCTCAATGGATTTCATAGAGGGCTTACCTCGATCTGATGGCTTTGACATGATCTTGGTGGTAGTTGACGATCTCACTAAATATGCTCATTTCCATCCTCTAAAGCACCCTTTTACTGCAAAGATTGTGGCTAGTTTGTTTGTTAGAGAGATCGTTCGACTCTATGGCTTTCCCTGCTCCATTGTTTCCAACCCAGATTGTATTTTTCGTAGTCATTTCTGGCAGGAGCTTTGTTGTTTACAAGGCACTTCTTTAGTTTGTAGTACCGTGTACAATCCTCATTTTGAGGTTGTTAATCATTGTGTGGAATCTTCTCTATGTTGTGTTGCTTCAGCTAAGCTAAGGCAATGTGAATATTGGTATAGTATCGACTTTCATTGTGTCTACTCGCTCCACCCCTTTTTGCTTGCTCTATAGGTAGGACCCTCCCCCTTTTCTTCCCTATGAAATTGGTGTTACTATAAATTCCATTTTGGTGGAGCAATTATCAGATGAAGATCCTCACTTTCACATTGAGGACAAGGTGATGCTTTAGCAGAGTGGTATTGGTAAGCCATTAGTGCGATATATGTATGTAAGACAGAAGAAGAAAAAAGTGAGTTGAAGGTTGTATATGAATGGTCTGGATTAGTTTGGGTCACCTGGATATATTAAGATCATGTTTTAAGAATAATGAGAAAGTCAGTATGGGAAGTTATAAGAATAGTTAGTTACAGTCTATTACAAGTTTAATAATTCCATTGATAATCACAAGTTGTAGAAGCTTGTTGATGAGGGTCAGTTATAGTTGTTATAAAGAGAGTGGAATCATAGAGGAAAGGTAGGCATTATTTGAATGAATTCTTGGCATAGCTAAAAAAGAGGTGCAGATCCTCTGAATCTACTAGTTTAGCTAAAAGCTTGTAAAGAAGCCTCAAAGGTTGTTGTCATTGACAAGAAGTTAATCAGTTTATTACTAAAATTGTTTGGATTAAAAATAATTGTTGTAAAGAATTTGCAAATTCTAAAGTAAGAATTTGAAAAATTCTTTTTTCATAATTTTCAAAAACATTTAAAGAAAAATCTTACGAATTTTTTACGCCTAAACCATTCGAGAAAAATGGGGTATTAGATAGAAGACTACACATTTGCAAAAGATAACTCGAGTAATATTAAACAGCAAAAAAGGTAGCAAAGGACTACATCTAGAGGTTTTCAGCACCATATGATACATTGGCTAACAAGAAAAAATCCAAATAAAAGAGTAGTTGGAACAAACAACCAATGTTTTTCGAATCCGCTTCTTTTGAGGCATGAAGAATAAGCTATTAGCCTTATAGCAAGCCTTGTACATAAATTTAATACTTGAAAAACACAATGAAAAATTCCAGTATGAGTACACAACCCACAGGGCTAGAAATTACACTATCAAAGGAAATATTTCCCAAAAATTAAGGTAAGGAGACAAACTATTATCTTAACTTGTGTACCAACTTATAAGTTGTCATATTTTGACTAGTAGATATTTAAAAATTGTTATATTAATAGATTGGCCAACTAATGAATTAAGGACAACTCAAGAGATGGTTTAAAATTTGGGATTATAGTTGGTATCCATTGTGTTATTCTCTCCCAAAACTTAAGATGAATTTAATAGAATGAACAAAATTCCTAATGCATTTACAATAGTCATATGTATTTGTATGAGATCAGATATTTGTTATGCTGATGGAATTTTAAGCCCATATTAATTGAATCAATGTTCAAAAGATCAGGTCGAAGTCAAGCATATTTTTACGTCTATTTCAAGAAAACAAATTATATGCCATGTTAGAACAAAAATTATGATGAAAACCATCATCACCTAGGATCATTCATGTCAAATCATAAAGAATATTAATAAGATGCAAAAGCTAACCTAAATCCATAGATGTGATGTGAAGCCCGAGTCTGTGGGTTGGGGATCTTCCAAGTCTGATATGTAAATCCTCCTTCTCAAAATGATTTGTAATTTCTCTATAGATAGGGAACAGAAAAATAACATACGTACTGACTTGGGGACCACAACCCCTTTATATAATTGC
>LNSY01018271.1:0-11713 GCA_002024485.1 Artocarpus camansi
TTTTTTTTTTTTTTTAGCTTTTTGAAGGTTAGATCTAATTAAAATCACGTGGAAATGGGGAAAATATGTAAAAGTTGACCAAAACAAAATAGTGCCATGTAGCTGTCGGCGCATATTTATTCAAATCCTATCAATAAATTGTTTTCTTTTTCTTTGGCTTTCCTGTTCTTTTGATATAGATTGAGATTCATAAAAGAGACCATTGGCAGCCCTTCAGAGAGGAGAGAGCTATGATTCTGATGATTGTTTAGTGTAGTATATAAACATGCAGAACACTTGTAAACTACCAATTTGAAGATAATAAGCTGGTCCTTTTTAGGACCCGTTTGGATGGTTTGTGCTATTATTTTTAAGCAGTAAAAGAAGAGAAACAAAAGTTAAGAGTTTTTTAATAAGTGTTTGGATAATACATAGAAAAGTACTTTTTGATTTTAGAAGAGCTTTTGATAAGCTCTTTTTGATATAAAAAATAGTATAATTCAATAATATAGATGGAATTCTTAATTTGTTGTTTTGAAATATAAGGTCAAAAAGTATAAACAAAAAACTTTTTATAAGTGTTTTTTTCATAAGCTTCTTTGGCTATCATTTTCTTATAAATGCTTATAAAAGCAAATTTTAAAGGGTCATCTAAACGGGCTACAAAACATCTTTTAGATAGAATATGTCAAAAAGCAGTTTTAAAAAAGCCATTCCAAATAGGTACTTAATGTTTTCCAAAAGTAATTTGCCAACTATGTGAATACATTGTTGTTATAAATTTACAGGGAAGGGACATAAATCCTGTTTTGCCATGGGAAGAAAATCAATCACTACTCTAATGGCTCTCTTCACAGAACTTAATCAAATTGATTGAGGAAATTAATTCTACCAATAAGTTCTCTTGTTACAGAGGAGAGTTTATGTGCTCCAAAAGACCTAGCTTATTATTAATGAGTTATTGTTTTGTTCAAAATTTAAACTTGCCCTTCATTTCTTCTCTGAAAGATGGTTAGATTTTATTTTATTTTTTTATTTATTTTTTTAGCCTAGACTTTACACAACTTTCACACGCGAATGCAATCTAAAGTACAAACAAAATTAACCCTTGGCTAGGACAACCACTTCTTATCTAACGTAATCACCCTTCTTCTTTCTTTTAAGTTACCATAATTATCCGCTTAATCAAAAAAACACTTTAGTGGCATTTGGGAAGAGACTTGAAACTTGTAGTTTCTACCAAAATTGATATAGTGTTTTTTCTTATAAAATTTGAACTAAAATATGGCTAGAACTACAAAATGTGGTTTTGACCATTGACGTATGAAGGTTGTGGTTAGTGAGGGCACGACAATTTTTAAGATTTAACTTTGTTATCTACATTTTTAAGAAATTTAAAAATAAACCTTTTTTTTAAGAAAAATTATAATCATGTCCTTACTGAATATTAAAAAAATGCTATTGAGTTCCTCTTTTACAAAAAAAAAATTATAACAATGTCCTCCTTTAATAATAAAAATATATAACTATATATTCATTTAATGAAATATTGTCTATATTTTTTTTTATAGTGCCTCCACTGAGCAAACATTTTAGCTTTGTTATTAGTTTCAACTGTGTTTTCAAACGTCATTTTTTTTTTTCCCTAACTGGGATCCATATCCAAATTTTTACTTGAGCATTTTCTTTCCAAATTTTATTTGTGTTTTTTCTTTTGAAATAAAGGTGGTCACAAATACTGCAATTATAGAAGTTACAAAAGTCAAAATCGATATAATAGACGGTGATTATAATAAACCAAACAGTTACACTATTGTTGCGGGAGAATTTTTCACGGATCCTATTTGATTGGTGTACATGTAACTCTATAAGGGACAAAAAAAGAATTTGAACTTCATAACAAAAATAATTTTCAACTCTTTCAAAATCTCTCTGCCTCCAAATATGAGTTCTTTTAATTGATGTGGCAATGAATCCATTATCGAGATCAGTCTCCCTTATCTCCTAAATAAAATTTTCTAGAGAAAGTGTTTAATAACGTCATTTTAATTATATAATTACAACTATTATGGTACTCTCATATGCTATAATGTAAAACAAAAATAGGTAATGAAGCACATTGGAGTCGTTGGAGGAATAATCCGGTCGACCGGACAATACTACCAGCTTGTTGACAAGCTAGTCGGAGATAGCTGCATGAAGATTTGCTGGAAGTTATCCTATTTTGTCTTATTTTTAAATTTAAATTATTAGATTTTATTTCTCCTTATCAGATAGGCTTTTAACTTTGAATTTTAGAATTGCTTAGGATTATTTCTAGCTTCCTTTATTTTATTTTTATGCATTTAGAATTACTTTTATAAATATGCTAGACTAGTTTGTTATTTGTTCAATTCAATTGTCAATTTTGAGAGATTCTTAATTAAAGTTCAAAGAAGTTGTTGCTCTTCTTTTTTTTCCGATCTTTTCAATATTCTATGAAATCAACCATTGATTGATATCTATTTTTCTGGTATTTTGAGTGAATTAACAAGTTCATAGAAGTCCTTTCTTCCAGTATTATATTGAGTCAACAAATGTTTTGACATTCATACCGAATTAATGGGTTTTAAAAACTTATCTTTTTTTTTCTTTTTTTTGTTATAAGCTTCCGCTACATCACTTGGTATCAGAGCTAAAAGATCTTATACAAATCTTACGCATGCAGCCTTCCCATAGGCTCGACGGTAAGCCCGCCGCTGCCATCCACGCTTTCGCCACCCACACCACCGCCACAACCATGCCTATCTACCTCAGTCCCAAGGAACTTGCTCGCCTTTGTGATCGCATATAAGCTCGCCTCGCTCCAATAATGGAGAAACTCATGACTCTTGTTCTGCAATATGTAAACAATAACTTTGCAGATGATAAGGAAAGTTTTGAAGATAAGGAAGAATCTGAAGATCCTTTGTTCTACGAAACTTGTGACAAAGAAGAAATCTTTGATAGAGAAGATAATGGTCCAATCTTTGATAAAAATGATAAAGAAATGGTGGTCAAATAATTAATTTTGATCCCATCTTTGCCAATGATGATGGAGAAGAAGAAGGCTAAGAAAATTATTTTGCTTCGTTGTTCAATGACATTGACAATGAAGAAGGAGAAGAATTGGATGCAGATTCTATCAACAGTTGTTGATAAATAAACTTCTCTTTTTCGGTGTCTCCTTCTTGACGTCGCCTTTCCTGCAATTCTTCCCAAATCGGTCATTCTCAATTCGACATGATTAATTATATTTTGCCTCACACGGAAAAGGATCACTTTCATGAGTTCCATAAATTTTTCGCTTCCAAGGGAGAATCTATTATAGGCTTCGAGTCTGATGCATCACATAGGAGTCATTGGAGGAATAGTCTGGTGGACCTAACTATAGTACTGTTGGCCGATCGATAGCTGCACGAATTTTGTGTTATTTTTAAATTTAAATTATTAGATTTTGTTTTTCATTATCAGATTCTATTTCCCATTATCAGATAGGCTATAATTCTAAATTTTTGGATTATTTAGAATTTTTTTTAGTTTCCTTTATTTATTTTTATGCATTAAAAATTATTTCTATAAATAAGCTAGACTAGTTTGTTATTTTTTCAATTCAGTTGTCAATTTTGAGAGATTCTTAATTAAAGTGCAAATCATTATTCTTTGTCTTCTAGTCTTTTTTGGTAACATGTAGAATTAATGGGTGATTAATACTTATTCTTTTGGTATTTTGAGTAAATTAACAAATTTATTTAAGTCTTTTCTTTCGGTATTCATGTTGAGTCAACAAATGTTCCTACATTCATATCAAATTAATAGGTTTTAGGAATTTTTTTTCTTTTTTTTTAATTATATGCTTCCTATGTTTTGGAATTACTTTGGTTCGTCCTGAGTTCGTAAAGCTGATTCTGGTATTTTTTTTTTTTTTCATTTGAAGATGCTTAAGATTTGAGGGCGCATCTTTTCCAAGCTGGCGGGATGCAACGTGTAATGGCCAAGTTGAAGGCAACCGGTCGATCGCCCATGCCATATGCCAGTCAATTGCCGTAAACCCAAATTTGATGAGGATGTTTCCCGTTTTGAAGATTTTTTGAGTTATTTTCAAATGTAAAAAAATTAGATTTTGTTTCCCATTATTAGATAGACTTTAATTACAAATATAAGATTATTCTTATTTTCCAATTTCAAAATAGGAATTGTTTCTCTTTTATTTTCGAGTTTTCTAAATAGTTTCTTGTCCTATTTTTATCTGTAGTTTCCCATTGCTATTTAAGACAATTTAGGCTATAAATAAGTTACTTTTATCATATGCATGGAGGGAGAGTTATTATTAACTCTCTGCTTATCCAGTTTTCTTAGTATTCTTTAGAATCAAAGAGAGATTGACGCTTATTCTTCTAGTATTCTAAGTGAATCAATAGGTTTATATAAGTCCCTTCTTTCAGTATTCATATTGAATCAATAGATTTTTCGGCATTCATATCGAACCAACGGGTTTTAGGAATTTATTCTTTTTCCTATTTTTCTTTTACGCTTTTATTACGTTAGTAGGCTATAGTATAAAACTCTCACATCTTATAGTAATTTGGTTCTAACTACATTGTCAAATGTACTCTAAAACTAACCCTCAAAGGCTACAAAAGAGACAAGGAAACAACACAACAATGACTACTCTAAACACAAAACAGCAATCAAATTGAGACGTTTGTGTGTTGACTAAACCTATTATTACTTTAGAATGAGATCTAAGTAGCGATGCTATGTTTATTCATTATGAAAATATTAAAATTACAGATGAAAAGAAAAAGAAGAAATATGAGAATCTCTCTTCAATAAAAATGAGAAAGAAAAGATGAAAAGAAAATAAGGGATTAACATTGGTCCATTTATGTTTATATGTTCTTTTCTCTAAATATAAAATGATTCCCTACAAGAATTTTATGTAATATCATTCCTTGCTCAACATTAAACCTAAATTTTTACCTAAAACCTAAATTTTCATGCTCCACATATTAATTTCTTTAAAAAATCTGTTATAACGTACAAAAAACTTTACTCATTATAACGCATGTTAATTTCTTTTTAAGTTTCATTAAATTTTATTTTGTACATATATCTAATACAATTCAACACTTGGAAAGTATACCATCAATAGGCATGTCCTAATGTATAAGCCAATCTATTTTCATATTGACTTGGGAAATTATACGGTAGAATAATAATAATAATAATAATAATAATAATAATAATAATGTTTTTATTGGTAGATTTGTATAAGAAACTAATAATTTTTTCTACTTTTGAGTGGGATTAAACGTGACTTGAACTTTTAATTATGATTAGGATAAAGAGACTTACAACAAACTAAACTATCCTCATTTGTCAAAAAAAAATTATAATTTGTCCCTAAAATTTAACTGATAATTTGCAAATTTTCTTTCTTATTTTCAGTTTGAGCCCATTCTAAACCATCCCGGACAAGGCTTGAATCATTAAGAAGCAGTAGTACTATATTGGTGTCTAGGGAAGTATTAGTATAAGGGTCTTTCTCCTTCCCAGTAATGCAGCTTTTTAAATTATTAAATTTTGTAAAAAAAAAAAGCATTTTTTACAAGTTTAATAACTAAAAGATAGAATACCGTTTGATTTTTTTTATTTTAATATTCATGGGAAAAGAATAGCTTATCTAAAATAATTAATTTATTCATTTTCACAAAATAATTAATTTATTATTAAAAATTATAAGAAAAATGAAAAAAAAAAGGTTAAGGAAAAGGAAACAAGCAAAGAATTTTTCTCACCTGTCCTTACTGCCTCTCTGCCTCCCGTCTTTGGCTGAGCTCTTAAACTCAACAGAGAAGAGGCTTTGGTAAGTCTCTTCAAGCTTCAAACTTTTTTCCTCTCATCCTAACTATTCTCTTTTCTCACACCATTCCCATTTTCTGATCTGGGTCTTCATTATTTCTATTTCTGATTCAGATCATACCTTTCAATCAGTTTTGTCTTCTCTGCTACCTCACCTATTAATAAAAAAGAAACCGATTTGGTTCTTCGGTTAATCTGAACAAAAAGATTCAGTTTTGATAATAAGATTCATCAACTGGATAGAATGTCATAAGAAGGTTAGTTCAATGTCTTTCTTTTCCAATCTTTTCTTTCTTTTCTGTTGAATAATAAGATAGAAAGTTTCATTGTTTTTTCTCTTGCTATTTGTTTCTTGATTGTGAAAATGTAAAAATGAGATATGAAAAAAAAAAATGTGAGTGTTTTTCAAATCGGACGTTTATCTTGATCTTGAATAAGAGGAATTGGGTTTTGGAGTTGTAAAACTAAACTATCCTAATCTGGACAATAGAAACAGTCAAAGTTACAAGATTTGGAGTTCCAATTCTGGATTTTTTGAAGATTTTTGGATTCAACCTAGTTGTTGTCTGAAGTAAAAAGAAAATGGATTTAGGGTTGTTTTAGATGCAAAAAAGAATTTGATTTTCCCTAAAAAAAAAAAAGAATTTGATTTTTCTTGTTTGTCTGCACAGTTGTTCGTGATGTGAGCTATGGGATGTTTTATTTAAGAATTTGGTTATTTATTCCTTTCTGATATTTCCATTTATTATGCCTCTCAAATCCATTTTTATTCCATTATCTTTCTACACTTTAGTTAGTTATTCACAAAGGTTGAGGAGAAGAAAATGATTATCCTCTTAACTGAACCTATTAGAACCATTTGGCCTGCTTAATGTTCTTATGTCTAAGTTGGGAGATTACAAGTTTTTGCAGAGCAAAGGAAAAGGGATTGAATTGCATTTTTTTTTTCATTTGGTTGCTTTTATTTTTTCATTAAGATTTAGTATATGTCTGTCCCTTAATATTGTAGATTTTGGTTTGAAAATGTGTTTTGTGTATGTTTTTTCTTTTACTGTTAACCTAATATATGGATGTCATTCAATTCCCTTTTGGCTGTAGACATTATTTACATTGATTTTGAATCTTCTTAAAACTTTGCAGTTCTCATGCAGTTTGACTTTTCAAATACTTATCATTTGGCACCCAAGATCACCTTTTTTATGTTCATGCAGAAATCCTCCAGTTCGAAACTTTCGACAAGGTTTTGAAGTTTTCACTATGGGTAGAGTAAGGGGAAAAGGGAAGAAAAATACTGTTATTGCTGCTCGTGAGGATCCTGGAAGCGGTGGAGAGGAGAAGATTCCGGCTTACCGGAGAAGAGGTAGACCGCTAAAACCATTGAAAGATGGTATTCAACGAGAAGAAGAAGCTGAGAAGACGGAGGAAGATGGTGAAGAAGCAAAGAATTTGACGTATCAAGGCGCAGTAGAGAATGGAAGGAAGAGAAAAAGATCTGCTCAGGTCAAAGAAAATATGGATTCAGTTAAAGAGGAGAATGGCGTCGAAACAAAATCCTCACCCGATGACTCGACAAAGTTTGTTGGTTATCGACAAAACAGCAGCAGGCGGAAAAACAAGCCACGTCGGGCTGCTGAAGTCGGAGTTGAGTGCAAGTGAGTAAGAGTCACCTATTGAAACGTTTGGATATCTTCCCTTTTGATTGTTGGATAAAAATCATAATCATTTAGAAAAAAATGCTTAGCTTTGTCAGTTTACACACCTTTGTTACGTGTTGATTTCTTCTTGCCCTCCATCCTTTGTTTGGTTCCATTTCTGAGAAATGGGTGATTTTGATTGGAAGACTCTGGAAAGTATTCCTTTTCTTGCATTTTTCTTTTGTTGCAAGCGACCAGAGGCTCATTTTGACAATATTTTTCTTACTAAATTCATTTGACTTTTACTCGTGTTTCAGCATTCTGTCTTTTCCTTAAAAGTAATATGAACTTGGGCAGATTCTCTCTTCTTACCGAATGGTTAGAATGATTCTATCAACAGGCAAATGGATATTGACTTAACATGGTGTAAATTGCATGGCTGAAACAAAGTATTTCATCTTATACAATTAAAGTCCCCTCCTACAATAAGATGTATAGTTTCTCATTGAATTTATTATGAATGACAAATGTGCTAGCAAAAGAAAAAGTTTTCTTCTTCTGATTCAGCTTCTGTTAGCTTCAGACGTTAAGGTGATTCTCTGTGGGTGATGTTTCTCAGTTTTATCTAGTCCCATGGTCTGGTCAGATTACTACATGAATTTGAAATATCACGTCAAAAACTAATTGAAGTACACTATTTATTTTGAATCATGTATTTTCTTTTATAGGGTTATTAACACTAATGATCCCTAAACTTTAAGGTTTTCTTCACTTTGCCTTTTAAAATTTAAAAATCATCACTTTATTCTCTAAACTTTCAAAACTCTTCATTTTGTCCTCTAAACTTACAAAGCTCCTCACTTTGCCCTTGAATTTCGATTTTCCTCACTTGGGAGCGATAAAATGTTATTTTTGTCCTTACAAGTGGCCTATGTGCGAATCATATAGGCTTAGTTTTGTCTATTTGAACGAAAAATTAGAAATTAAAAAACAAAATGAGGAGCTTTGAAAGTCTAGAGGCAAAATAATAATCTTTAAAGTGAAAGAGGCCCTAAAGTTTAGGGATTATTGTTGCTAATAATAACCCATCTTTATAGCAAGGCTATTTTGAAGCACAAATTGCCGTTTGATTAAATTGTTTTGTAATTGGATAGAACTTCGTTGGTGAATTAAGAAATGAGATGGAGTAGTGTTGTAGTAATCTTGCAGATTTGAAAATTAAAGTTGGAAAGACTGAAGAAAGGCTTCAAATAGCAAGCCCAGACTGGTAATAAAATTTTTTAAGATACTTTGTTCGTGTGCATTGAGGACCATACCAGAGATTTCCCGTCAGAATATGTATTGGGACAATGGAAGGATCGAGTTCCACTCTTTTGGATGGCCATTTTTGTGTAGATGTGTTCAATCCTTTTGTATTACTCTTTTTATTCTTTTTTTTTTCCTTGCAGTTTTTCATTTTTTTCAAGAAAAGAGGTTATAGGGGTATGCAATGCTTTTTAGCGTCGCATATGGATACCTCACGAAGTGAACTACCCATATTCTCCACCTATTAAATGATACTGACTCGAACTTAAAATCTTGCCAGTGTGATGTTTGAGAGGAATTGAAACTTTATGATTTTAACTGTATACTATTACATATGAGAGTTTTATATTATAGTAAATTTTAATTTTATATTGTAGCATATAAAACCTTTACATATTCACAGTTAAAACTATAAGGCTAGAACTACAACTCCAAACACCCTAAAAAAATAAGCAGCTTTACCGCTCTATCAATGACTGAGATTACTCTTTGTATATTGAAACGTAAGTAATGGCAAACATAAATTTGTTCCTTTTTTCCTTTTCTTTTTTTACCTAAAAAAGGGCATTGCATTTCAAACGAGAAGTTCATCCCTTCAAGAAATAGCCCAAAGCCCAAATCAAATTATACGCGTTATATGCTTTACACTCTTTGGAAGAAGCTAACAGTTTTTATTTTAAAACGGTGACATATGACTGTTTATATTATAATTTTTTATTATAATATACAAGAGTTTTATTAGTTTATAATTATAATCAATGTTTACAGTTATAATCTAAGCATTCGAGCAAGCTTGTTGGTCGATATAAAAGGGACATAATTCCTTGTTCTTTTTTTATTTATTTATTCTGTTAGTTTAGGGACATTATATGGCTTTTCCTTTTCACTTGTTTACCCCTTAGGTGGGGTCTGGAAAAAGTTGAAATGTCATTATGTTGAGGTGGGCCCCTGAGAAAATGTCTGGATTTCAGCATCAACCCTTTTGAGTATATCATAAATCGTAATTTGTGGGGCTGCTCCATTGAGAGGAAATTGAAAATTCCGTGATAAGAATTACTATTTCTTGCACTGAAAATCTTCTTCCCTTTGGTCCATGTAGAATCAATACTTGATTCTCATTTTCTTTGTGCCTTTTTTTTTGTTCACAAAATACTATCTGCTGAAACACTATTTGAGGTGGTAGATATTTGTAAAATTTTATATTACTTCGTGAGAGTACTTGGATTCCAATAATATATAGCATGTAATGCTTTAACCAAAAAAAAAAAAGAAAAGTTATATGAACAAAAAAAAAAGAAGAAAAGATAACATATGATACGAATAAGCACTGAGCCGGCATGCTCAGCCATATTTCTAGATAAAATCTAATAATTCTTTATTTTTATATTTATTTTTCTTATTTTCTGATGGAGATGAAAATTCTCAACCAATTTTTGCCTTTACCACCCTAACGCAAGTGGAGTGTAAAATGATATCAACAATGAAATATTTACTCTTCATTGGAGCATTTTCAAAGCTTCAACTTCTCAAAGAGTGGAAAAGGCATAAGATATCTCCAATAGGGATTATTTCACATGGATTCACACATCCAAAGCACAATATGTTTGTCCTCTCAGAAATATCAAGATGTTTGTTTTTCTTTCTCCAAAATCTTCTAATAGAAGAGGCCTTTGGACTTTGGACTTGAAACTTTACCACTATAAAAATTACCACAAAGAACTTGGCCCTTAGTCAAAGAAGTTCATGTGCAAGGAGCAAGGACTATGGAGATTCTAGACTGGGAAATTATTTTAAAGAAAATTACACGTCATTCACGTTTTTTTTTTAAATGCTTATTTATGTCCCAAAAATTAAAGTTAAAAAAAAATGTACCACTTTAAACACTTCTTTAAAAAAAATAGTATGAGCTGTTTAAATCTTTTTTTTTTTCCAACCAATTCAAATAGATAAATTCCCTCTACTTCATTTATCAAAATACTCAAAATACTCAAAATACTTTTTAGTGGCATAACAAGTTTAAAAAATGTATAGCATTTATAAAACAGTAGGTTTGAAAAGATAATTACGAAAACTCCTCACTATATTATTCCCGAATGTTTTTTAGACAATTACATTTTAGCATCTAAATTGAAAAATTTACATTTTTGTTTCTGGTTTTTGAGAAAATTACCATTCAACCCCAACTTTTTGAAATCTTTGCAAATAGAGCTTAGAATTTTTCTCAAAATGCATTTTCCTTGGCCACTTGAATCATGACCTCGATCGTGGTCCTGTCTCAAAGAATCTCAATGCTAGTCCAAACATGTCAAACCACTCAACTACTGCCTTAACTCGACCTTGATGGTGGTTCAGGTACATTGGCCAACCTTGATGGGGTTCCTAGCCTATCGATGCGACCATAACAGCTATCTTATCCTATTGGCTAGACCTCGACAGCAATCCTGACGATGATCCTAACTCGATGGCCCAACCTCTACAAGGATCAAGGTTCAACCATATTGTCGATCTTAGCAAGTTGATCCTTTTCTAACAATGATCTTAGCCCGCTAGCTCCCTGATAATGATTCGACTCAACCATGTCATCCATCCTAGCTCATCAAGTAAACCTTCACGATGATTCCAACCCCTCAACCTGACCCTAAAACCTATCCCAAACTGTCAATCCGACCTTGACAATAGTCTTGGCCCTGAAGTGGATTTCAATCCACCGACCCAAACCTAAACCCTATTGGCCACCTTAGCAGCTTTGGTAGAGACTACAACATGAGATTTTTATTTTACAAAATTTTAAAAAAGAAAATTTGTTTTCATAATTTTTAAAAAACAATAAGAAGCTCATCAAAGGTGTTTTTAAAAAATCACTTTTTGTTTATTAAAAAACTGTTCAAATAATTTTCTGCTAAAAAATACAT
>LNSY01018798.1:0-10335 GCA_002024485.1 Artocarpus camansi
ATGTGCAAGATTAGAATAAAATAAAATAAAACAATGCAAAAATAAGAGAACATGCAAGACTTTTAGTGGTTTGCTCTGTTAATTAAGAGGTACGTCTACTATAATTCACTATGGTGTATTAAGTACAGATTACAAAGAAATGAGAAAATAAATTAGTAGGTATCTGTTTTTTCATCCCCCTTACAACAAAGTTGCCTTCTCCTTATATAGAAGATGAGACAATCGTGGCCCTTAAACCGTTTGGCGGAGTGGCTTAGAGCACTATTAGTAACTGTATTGGTGGGACACACGTCGATTGATGATAGGCTGCAAGAATAACACCATACTCACGTTTCAGTCTATAACCAGACGTGCTTCAACTGTAAGTATGTGCTGTTAACCGTCGGATCGATACGATTGATCAGGTCAAATGAAGATCAGGAAGCACACGAATTGTCACGAATGAAAAAGGCTCCAAGTGAAATAATCGAACCAAACGAACGATTGACAGGATAGGACTCCTTTTGTTCGATCCATTCTATCATCTTCATTATTGGGCCGCTAGGCCTGTGGGCAATTTGGGCCAAACCAAATTGTACCCCAACAATTAGCCCCCCACTCCTTAGTCGATGTAATGGACTACAAGAGTGAATGAAAATCAGGCCCCTAAACCGGTGGCACGTGATTTTGATATCTTTTAGATTCGTACTCGAATCATTACCTTTTCTTGAAAAATTGCAACATTTAATAACCTACAACACATGTTATCACACAATTGGTAGCGCAATGAAAGCTACTGCAACGCTGACACATGCGTTGATTCGAAAGGACATTGCCTCGGTTTGAGAGAAAACTCGAAAAGGCGTGCAACCTCAGCCCTTGATTCAGTAATTTGAAAGGACGCTAACGCAATTAGTACTTACTTTTCAAGCAGTAATTCTAACTAATCATAAGCAATTTCTTTTCTTTATAGATTACCAGCTGAATCACCCGGCACCAATCAACGAGCAATTCCAAGCGAGGTTGGACGCACTACTAGCGCTAGAAGGGCAGACTTAGGCAAAAATCTCACAACCCGATCGATTCCAGAGACCTTGATTTGGAAGAGATTTAGAGAAACCCCCATAGGTATTCCTATTTAATTTCCAAAATAAGTCGATTAGGTTTTTGTATGCCGCGGTGCACTTCAGCGACTGTATAGTCTGTCAAAATATATTACACCTATATCTGACGAAGCCATTCATCTCGCAAAAGCCGCGTTGTTAGCCATGAAGGTTACACTACCTTCGGTTGGTGAGGTGCAAAGGAAGAGAGCCGTAGATAAAGTGACGAAGAAAAGAAAGGATTTTGGTGAATTGTTGACTACAAAAAAGTCGATCCCTCCAACATCATCTGATCCTCCTTCTCCTCCTTTCGACATACAGCCCCACCATCGAAGAAGAGAAAGGGCAACGAGGCCTCAACGTTGACCAGGGACACAGAGGAAGGGATTCCTGAGAAAACCCTCGATGTCCCAATAAATGTCAACATCATGCAAGATAGAGAGGCCGTGACAAAAGCGGCTGTGAATTTTTACTTCGATAAGAATGAGGAGCTCCTTGGTAGGAAACCGTTTGCTTCGCTCTACAACAAATCGGCTGCAGTGATGGGACAGGTAGATCTTTAAGACGAGTTTAATTTATTTACTTGGATTGCATCGTTCGATACTAAAATCTGATTGTGCAAGCTCTTTTGCTTCATAATCTATTCACGAACAAGGCTGCTCACAAGTACGAGCAAGAGTTGCTGAGATGCAGGATGTTGGAAGAGGAGCTGAAGAAGATGAAGGCCGAGAGGGACGACAAACAAAAGGAGCTCAATACTACAACCGACGCAATGAATAGGTCGAACAAAAAAGTGCTGAATTTTATCTAGTAGCCTTCGACTTTTGAAAGAAAAAGTCGATGTCCTGACGAAGGCAATGACTGCAAAAGACAATGACATTGAAGAAGTCAATGAGCAACTACTCGAGGTCCACAACACTTCTTGGAGACCTTGATAGAATTAACATTGGGCCAACTCAGCATCGAAACAATCAATGAAGAAATCAAGGAACTCCAAGAATTGCTATCAATGGACTACCACAATGTTCAAGTCAAATCAAGCCATGAAGATGTCCCCGTCGAGCCTCCTACCGCTGAATCTAATGCTGCTACAATTTCAACTTTTGAAGTTGCTAAGCCTTCAATCCTAGAGCCAACCAAGGGCGAAAATATTAAACTTTTGGACAGGAGGGATTCTTGAAAGATTTTTGTTTTGTATTCGATTTGTCATTCCTGTTTCGCTTGCATCGAACATTTTAATTCTGATGAACAAAACTTGTTACTTCAAATTCAGTTTCTTGAATTTGGAAGTGGATTAATATTGCTTTCATCTCATATGCAACGATTGAGTCTCTTGGTTTAATAATAAGAAAATAACTAAACTGAAGGGATCATTATAATATAAAGAAAGGACGCTACTTTGGCATAAATCAAACTTAAACATGGCTTACAAAGCCACGCAGATGACGTTTCGATATTAGATATTATAGAGCCGATTGAACTAAGATTGGCCTTGAGTTAACAAGAAATATCTTAACCGAGAGCTCGAATTAAGTTAATATCGACAAATAAAATGTAAAAATGGACTCCAAGAGGTAAGTCAATTTTATAAGTATGATTTTGGATCAAATTAATTGAGTTTGAATAAGCAGAGTCCAAAAATTGGTCATAATAATAGCCATTGTGAATGATCAGATCGATCTGGCTGAATCAAAAGCTAAGCCATTAAGATGGCTGGTGAGGGTGTATAGATCGAGATGGAAAGATTCGTAGTTTAAGCCATGAATATGGCAACTCGAGAGTTTGGAACGAGCTAGTCGAGTTTGATGTTTGAACCGTAAAGATGGCTTGCATTCGGATCGATTTAGTTGAGTCCGATGTGAGCCATGAAGATGGCTCATATAGAGTTTGAATCGAGCTAGTGGTCGAGTCTGAAGTTTGAGCCATGAAAATGACTTGTGGAAAGTTCAGATTGAGTAAGTCGAGTCCAAAGCTAGCCATGATGGCATTTTAAGAATCTGGATCAAATTGGTCTAGTGCGATGTTAGCCATGAAGATGGCCTTCAAAGAATTCAGATCAAGTTGGTCGAGTTCGATGCTTGAGCCCTGAAGATGGCTTGTGGAAAGTTTGGATCGAGCTGGTCGAGTCCGATGTTTGAGCTATGAACATGGCTTGTATTCAGATCGATCTGGTCGAGTCAAATATTTAAGCCATGAAGATGGCTTGTATTTAGATCGATCTGGTCTAGTCTGATGTTTGAGCCATAAAGATGGCTTGTATTTAGATCGATCTAGTTGAGTCCGATGTTTCAGCCATAAAGATGGCTTATATTCGGATCAATCTGGTCGAGTATGATGTTTGTCAAAAAGCTTAGCCGCATTTCCTGAAGAAAAGAACTTGTCAATTTGTATACTTTGAGGAAATAAAATTCAAAATAGTAAAGCGGCTACACTCGTTTAAATCGTATACGAGCTACCTATGTACCCCTTGTATGGGGATCAAGCCAAACGTAGTTCAATTACATGACAAAGCAAAATTAAAGTATTACATATAGTACTTCCTTAAATGATTCGCATTACAGCTCTTGGTAATGAAGCATCCATCCAGCTTCTCTAGCTTGTATACTCATTCTCGAACAACTGACCGTATTTGATAAGGTCCTTCCCAATTAGCCGCCAATTTTTCAGCATTGGCCTCTTTAGTGTTCTGAAAGACTTTTCTGAGTACAAGCTCTACTTCTTGGAATTTTCTGTACTTGACCTTCTGGTTGTAATATCTAGTTACGACTTGTTTTGACAGCCTAGGTAATAGAAAGCCTTGTCCCTTTTCTCGTCTACCAAGTCCAATGCATCCTACATCATCTTATCGTTTTGTGCTTCATTCAGTAGAGAATAATCGACTCAAAGATCCCATGGGACTTTCTCAGCTGGAATGACGGCTTCAATTCCATGTACAAGCAAAAAAAGGGATTTGTTGGTTGCCCTTCTCGGAGCCGTTTGATAGGCCTATAGCACCATTGGAAGTTCCTCGACCCATCGTCCCTTTCTTGCCTTGAGTTTCTTCTTTAAATTTATCATGATCATCTTATTCATTGCCTCTGCTTGTCTGTTTCCTTGTGGGTATCTTGGTGTTGAGAAGCTTGGAATAATGTCTCAATCGCGACAAAACTTCTTGAAAGATGGCGAGATGAACTAAGAGCCATTGTTAGTGACTATCTCTCTTGGAACTCCAAACTGACAAATGATATTCCTCCAAATAAATCTTTCAAAATCTCATTCTTTAACGTCCGCAAAAGCTTCGGCTTCAACCCATTTCGAAAAATAATCCATGAGGACGAGCAAATACTTGACTTGTCTAGGTGTCAGAGGAAAAAGCCTGACTACATCTATCAAGTACTTCATGAAAGGATACGGTGAATTAACCAAAGAAAGCTCTTTTGCTAGTTGATGCATAATGGGAGCATGCCTCTAGTAATTGTCGCATTTGCGAGCGAAATTTTCAGAGTCGCTTTGCATGGTCGGCTAATAGAATCCTTGTCTTTTTATCTTGTTGCATAATGACCTATTATGTACTTCTCGCCTGAATGATTTCCATACGATCCTTCATGTGCTTCTCGAATGACTTTCTCCATCTCGTCTTCTTCAAGACACCGAAGATAAGGTCCCTTGAAAAAACGCCTATAGAGTTTCCCGTCGATCAAGCAATATCTTACAGCTTGTACTTTAATCTTTCTTGTAGTCTGCTTGTCTTTAGGAAGCCAACCATCACTAATGTACATTTGAATAGGCGTCTTCCAATTGTCCCTTGGGTCAACATAACTCATGTTCTCGACTAGCATAATGCTAAGGCTGTCAATTTGCTCCAAAGGGATTACTCTCATTTCGCTTACTTCGGCAGCTGATCCCAAATTTACAAGTGCATCGGCTCTAGAGTTGTGCTCTCGCGGTGTATGTTTTACCTCAAAATGATCGAACTATGCCTTCAATTTGTTAACTAAACTCAAGTACAAATGCATGTTCTCATCTCGTGCCTCAAATTCTTCATTCACTTGGTTAACTATCAGCATGGAGTCGCTTTCTAGAAAAAGTTTAGTAGCCCTCAATACAGCAGCAAGCCTTGTACCAGTCACCATGGCCTCGTATTCAGCTTCATTATTAGTAGCCTTGAATCCCAATCGAAAGCTCTGTTCGATCTTCTCACTAGTTGGGGACTTAAGAACCACTCTTATTCCTGACCCTTTTTCGTTGCTTGGCCCATTGACTTGCATGACCCATCCTGATCTGTGTTCTTCAGCCCTACAAGTTAGTTCAACAACAAAATCTATGAACACCTAATCCTTCAATGTTGTTCGAGGTTTGTACTCAATGTCAAACTCCGTCAGCTCGATCGCCCAATTTGTCATTCTACCAGATACATCAGGCTTGTGCAAAATTGCTCTCATTAGGTACGACAACAATATTATAATAGTGTGTTCTTGAAAGTATAGATGGAGTTTTCGAGCTAACATGACGAGTGCAAGTGCAAGCTTTTCGATGATTGTGTACCTCGTTTCAACATCCAACAAGGTGTGGCTCATGAAGAATACTAGTTTTTGAACAGCATCTTTTTTCTCGAACAAGAGTTGTACTTACTATCGTCTCTGAAACCACCATGTATAGGTAGTGCGGTTCACCTTCTTTTGGTTTAGATAAGATCGGCAGAGTTGTCAAATATCTCTTCAATTCTTGGAAGGCCGATTTGCATCGTTCATTCCATTCGAACTTTGTGTTCTTTTTTCGCAACTAGAGAAAGGAAGACATTTGTTAGAACATTTGGCAATGAATTGACTTAGTGCTGTTACTCGATTGGTTAGCTTCTAAATTTCTCGCTTGGTTCTTGGAGAAGGCATCAATTGGAATGCTTTAATCTAATCAAGGTTCGCCTCAATTCCTCGCTTCATGACAAGATATTCCAAGAACATGCCGGTTGCTACTCCGAAAGTGCACTTATCTAAATTCAGCTTCATGCCATATTTTTGAAGAACGTCAAGCATTCTTGCAAATGATGAATATAGAGGTGAGCCTGTAAAGACTTAACCAACATGTCATCTATATTAACCTCCATATTCTTACTAATTTGTTGTTCGGACATCATGTTGACAAGTCATTGGTAAGTTGTTCCCGCATTCTTCAATCCGAAAGGCATGATTTTGAAACAAAAAATCCCCTATTCAGTTATAAAGGTAGTATTCTCCTGGTCATCAATGTGCAAAAGGATTTGATTGTAGCCAGAAAATGCATCGAGGAGACTTAAGATCTCATGTCCAGTTGTTACGTCGATGATTCGATCGATGTGTGGCAACGGATAGCTATCCTTTAGGCAAGCTTTGTTAAGATCGATGAAATCGATGCATATGCATCACTTCCTAGTCTTCTTCCTTACAATTACCACATTAGCGAGCCAATCGGGATACTAGATAGGTTGCATAAAGCTGGCTTTAAGTAAGCTCCTCACTTCGTCCTTGACTACATTATTTTGCTCAATTCTGATCTTCCTCCTCTTCTGTCGGACTGGTTTATGTTTTGGATCGACGTTCAGTCGACGGGAGATTATATTCGGGACGATTCCAAGCATATCTCTGGAGACTATGCAAAACAATCAGCGTTAGCTCTTAAAAAATTAATTATTCAGGATTTTATAACCTTGTCGAGCTATGACACGATCTTCACTGTGCGCCTTTCGTCTTGTAAATCGATTTGGACTTTGTCAAGTTGTTCTAGAACCAATTCGACACAACTTTGACTGCTCGTCATGCTTTGTTGGATCATCTGTAATTGTTATAAAGTCTTCTTCTGCTTCATAGCCTTGACGTAACAGTTCCTTGCTGCCTCTTAGCTTCCTCAAACCTCCCAAAAGCCTCGCTTCGTCGAAAATCTAATCATTTGGTGGTATGTCAAAGGGACTGCTTTCATGGCTTATATCTAAGGCCTTCCCATAATGATGTTATACCCAGATAGGCAATCCATGACTAGAAAATTGGTCAACTTGTTGTCCCCTACTACATATACTAGAAGCTTGATCCTTCTAATGGCTGTTGCGCCTCGCCATTGAAACCCACTAGTGACGTTGGGGACCTTTTGATTTCCTCTTCGCTGATTGCATCTCTTTCAGCATTGAGAGGAAAAGGATGTTGGCTGAACTTCCATTGTTAACCAGTATTCTGCTTATTTCGTAGTTTTCAATGTTGAGTTTGATAACAAGGGCATCGTCATGTGAGGTGTTAAGCCCAAAAGCCTTGTCACTGTGACACAAAATTTCGTACTCGTAGTGCTCACCATGAGACGAACTTGCAGTAGCTTGATTCACTTTCCTTTGATGTGATTTCATCCGATTTATAGAATCATCACTGAAAACTAAGCCTCCACAAATGGCTCCAATTACCTTCCTAACCGGTGGTGGTGGTGGCGTCTTCTCTTGGGCTTGGTCATCTCTTCACCCTCTTCACTCCTTATCGAGCCCATATGCCTTCTTGTCCCGTTCAAGGAGGTACTCTCTCAAGTATCCTTTCCTAAGAAGCTTCACGATCTTGGATCGCAAGGCTTTGCAGTGGACCGTCAAGTGTCCCATGTCTTGATGAAACTTGTAATATTTCGACTGGTCGCATGAACGGGTTGGTGCCATTTTGCCTAGCCATCGAACATAGTCTTTTCCCTCGAGCTGAGCGACTAGATCGGATGGTGATATGCTTAGGGTATATTTTAGGGGAGACATCGATAGCGTTATGGATCAAGGCCTGTCTTCTTTTGCCTCCATTCCTTTTTTGGCAATGTTCTCGTCCTTCCTCATCGACTCGGTTGTTGTTGCTACTTCTAACTCCTTTATTGTGTTTTTTGTTCTTGTGAATTCTCGCTTGCATCTTTCATTTTCCTCCTCCAAGTCGATCCACCCTTTAGCTCTATTTAGGGCTTCCTGGATCGTTTGTGGGTAGTCGATCAAATGTTGTTTTTGGAAGATGACATGTGCAGAAGTCCTTTCTTAAGTGTTTCTTAGGCTATTCCATCCTCCAAATCCAAAATCTCCAAGAGTGCTTTACTAAATCTCTTAATGTAAGCCTGTAGCGACTCGCTTGGGCTTTGAACAACAAACCACAAATCTTTGGCCATCTTTCCCGCTTTGATGTGTACTAAATATGCTTTGATGAATTAATTCACCAATTCTTCAAAGCTATTGATCGATCCTGTTGGCAAGTTACTGAATCATCGAAGTGTCGTGCCTTTAAGCGACTGAACGAATAGCTTGCACATCATTTCATCAAAAATCGAATCAAGGATACTAGCCATGCTGACCACATTCTTGTACTGTAGCAAGTAGTCTTTTAGGTCTGAGGTTCCATCAAGTCAAGCGAACATGAGGTTTCCATACTTAAGTGATACAATCAAAGTGATTCTCTATGTTAGTGGGGTATCTCGAATATTTTTCAAGATGTCATCCAAAGCCAGGGTCTTGCTCGCGGCTTTGGAAACCATCTGATCGATTCTTTATTCTACGAGCTTGAAATTTTGCTCAAACATTTCCCTCATCATTAATTGGATCCACTCTTGGGTTAATAGAGTGATAGTTGGTGCTTCTTCTTGTCGAGCTGTCGGTTCCATCCTTTCGTTTCTATCCATTTCTTCACTGTGGCACCTATATTCCACATTAGTGTTTGTTGTAGTCGTAGCTGTTGTCATAGCTAGAGTTGTCGTGGCTGTGCAAACCGACGTTGTTGCTGGTGCTGGGGTCAATGGAGCATATAACGGCTGCATCCTCCCAATCGGACTGTAGGCATATTGTTGTGTTCTTGGTTAGGGGGTCTAAAATTGCCGTTGTGTTGCAGACGAAGCTAGAAATGTTGAATACCCATAGTATGGGTAATAATATGATTGTGAAGCCATCTAGGAGTTTTGATAGCTAATTTGGCTCCTCAAAGCCAAATTCTCACTATTGAATTGCTCCATTCTTCTGTCACATTCTTCAAAACGAACTGCTTGCTCTTGAAGTGTTTTCTTCAAAGCCTCAATTCTGCTACAAGGGCTTCTATTTGTCAGTTGTCTTGAGGGATTGCTTTTGTCTTTTCCACTATGGTTTCCAGAGTATGCTGGTTGTCGACGCTATCTACCATTTCAATCCTAGTCTCAAATCCTAGAGTTGATGACTTGATGGGCCCCACGATGGGCGCCAAACTGTAGATGAATCTACAATTAAGACGTTAGAATTCTAAATTAAATTATTAGAAACTTAGGCCCTCAAATCTCCGTTAAATAGACCTGTTAACTCAAGTATATGTGCAAGATTAGAATAATATAAAATAAAACAATGCAAAGATAAGATAACATGCAAGACTTATAGTAGTTCGCTCTATTAATTAAGAGCTACGTCCACTGTAATTCAATATGGTGTACAAAGTATAGATTATAAATAAATGAGAAAATAAATTAGCAGGGTTTCAGTATCTGTTTTTTCATCCCCTTACAACAAAGCAGCCTTCCCTTTACATAGAGGATGAGGGAATCGCGGCCCTTAAACCGTTTGGCGAAGTAGGTTAGAGCACTATTAGTAACTGCATTAGTGGGACATGTGTCGCTTGATAATAGGCTACAAGAATGACACCAAACCCACGTTTCAGTCTATAACTAGGCATACTTCAACCGTCAGTATGTGCTATTAACCGTCGAATTAATACAATCGATTCGGTGGAATGAAAATCAGGAAGCACACGAATTGTCTCGAACGAAAAAGGCTCCAAGTGAAATAATTGAATCAATCGAACCAAACAAATGGTTGATAGGATAGGACTTCTTTTGTTCGATCTAATCTGTCATCTTCATTATTAGGCCGCCAGGGCCTGTGGGCAATTTGGGTAAGACCAAATTGTACCCCAACAATGATATTATTTTTTAAACGCTTTTTTTTATTAATACTATGTGAAAAACAACCAATTTTATTTTATCAAGGATTCTACGGAGATAAATTTAGCTTAACCATTTTTTTTTGTCGAGATAAATTTAACGATCATTATGTCTCCTTTTTTTCGTATCTATTTGAGAGATTTGAAAGTCACTCTCTTTATTACTCTTTTTATCACTTTCTATGTATGAGTTCTCCCACTTCCCTAAATAATGAGGTCTTACTTGCATACCATTCTTTGAAAGTTTACTACCAATTTGCCAAGTTCATTAAATACATTAAAAGAAAGTGCAAAAGACTAGAGAGAAAGAAGCATTTTTTACAATTTATTACAAGTTTGTTATTGGT
>LNSY01019058.1:0-10486 GCA_002024485.1 Artocarpus camansi
ATATATATATATATATATGTGTGTGTGTATAACAAAAATTGACAAAAGGTAATCTTAAGTCTTTTTAGAAGACAAAAACAAAAATGAAAGAAAGAAAAAGAAAGTCCTTTAGCCAAAAAAAAAAACATATCTTTTCTTATGTAGTGTAGTGAAGTCAAGAACATGCATTTGTCTGCTTTTATGAAACATGAAAGTGAAATAAATAGGGGGTGTGATGCTCTTTAGTTTTTAGCTAGATACTTACTTATGGGTTCAAATTTTCAAGTTATTGAAATTGGATTCCATGAGGAGCATATAATCCCAAAAAAAAACTTTTTTCTTGCAAGAATTATGAGTTCATGTCTAATTTAAAAGCATCAATTTCAATTTTTATTTACGGTTCTTTGTTATAATTCATGACAGACCTGCTTGACATAATTTGGGGCTTTAACTGAGATTTTAAAAGAGGCCTATTAAAAAATAGCTAATGTTTTTTTTAACATATTTATTTATAAAAGTTAATTTATGTATGCATGGAAACCAAATCAATAAATACATACTAATAAAATATAGCTAATTGGAAATTCAAAAGGCAATTGTCAACAATTAGATTGAAAAAAAAAAAAAGAAAGGGATAACTTGAAAAGCTATTAAAAAAAAGGGAAAGAAAGAAGCACTATAGTATTCAAAAGTCAAAGATTTTAGAGAGAGGAGATTTTTGTTTTAAGAAAAAGGTTGAATACAAGAAAATAACTAAACAAGAAAAGGCAATTTTCTAAACATAATGAGAAAATTACACATTTTTTCTTTTCTTCTTTTTCTTTTAAGAAAAGAAAACAATGACTTTATAATTCATTCTTTTGCAAGTTTTATTATTACTTTTATATTATTTGCTCCATTATTTGGTTGACGAGTAAGACTCAATATCTCTAGATTCAAAAATCATTAAAATCATGGTGATTTCTTAAAAAATTTCTTTGTTAGTTCTAATTCTTAATATATTTACATATCTAAATGATACATAAAGAAAATATAGGCTTAAAAAATAAAATTTAATGGCCTACTAAAATTAAGAGTCTTAAGCATGGCTTAACCTGTCTAATGATTAATCTGGTACTGACGCATGAAGAGGAGGCTGGGGAGGGTTTTGAGTGAGAAATTATAGGTTCAATCCAATACTTATGGGCAAATGTTACAAAAAGAACCACTGAAAAGTCTTATCAATAGCCCATTTTTTATCTGTTAAATCAATATCTAACACTCAAAAATAAACAAGCTTAGCATAAGTTGAATAAGATCATCAACACCAGATTTATAAAAAGAAATCCCTAAACATTAAAGATCCAGAAAAAGAAAAAAAAACAAATCAACTTAGCACATCTCCTCCATTGCTGCCTCCGCCATCGTCGGAAGGGAATTGTTGGCGATTTCATATTGCAACGATCCATGGCAAAGCGTCTAATGGTGTCCTCGTTAGATGGAACTCATTATTCCGTCTTGAAATGATATTTATTAAATTAAAAGTCAATTCCTAATTAAATGGCATTTTTATGATATATTTGAGGGGAAAAAAAGATTGGGAAGAAAAAGTAAAATAAGACAAGGGAAATAGTTTTTTAATTTAAAGTACAAAATAAAAAGGTGAGAAGCAAAAACAAAATAGAGGACAAAACGTTAAGGATGAATCAGCCCTATCAAAAAAGGGACTTAGTTCCTTATAATATGTATATAAAAAAAAAAAAAGACAAGAAAAGAAAAGGAAAAAAGAAACACAAAATAAAGGAAAACAACAAAAAAATACAAAAGTATCAAGGAACAAAAAATTAAAAATTGAAAATGAAAATAAAATAGTGGACGATTGAAAAAGGGGTAAGAATAAAAAAAGAAGAAGTATATATGTTGATGTCTACCATTGGATTGCTATCAATCAATACCATGTGTGCCAATGCACGAGCTTGGACACTTCTTCCCTGCTCGTCTTGAGCTGCTAATGTGAACCTATAAGAAGAAGAGGGTACGCATCGGAGGTAAAAGGGGACATCAGTGTGGTGCCGCCCAACAGCTCTTTGAGGCTCAAGTTAGGTACTTGTTCAGTAGAGTATAGAAGCTAAGTTAGTTGGGAAAGAAAGAGCACGTTGCCTTGAGCTATAGCAAATGAGCTCTATTTTATAGGCTACCACTTGAACTGGATGTTAGATGGGTTTAACCCATAACCTATGTGTCACATCAAGACTTGTTAGGGTATAGGTGTCATATGTCATAACCTCCACTAGAAGATTGGTCTCCATCTGAGGGTGGTAATGAGGCCGTATGTTGACCTTCTATGGCAAATTGCTACTTGATTGTAGGCTATGACAATCCGACCCAAGCATGTGTTCTTCTTGAGGAGGCGATAACTTGTGTCGCAACTAGCGAGGGCCTTGTCGAGCACCTCGAGAGGAAATGCCAATCTCAAAAGGTTGTGGATTGCCTTCTCGATGATCTCTACTAAGCACAACCATCAAGTTGTTATGGGGGCAATCCTTGGGGATAGTGCCAAGCACAGTCTTAATAGTAGCCCTCTAGTGCACCTAGTCGGTGCTCTGCCAAGTGGATTATACCAAGAGGGTGTGGTCGACTTAGGTTGGCCTTTAGGCTTTGTCTTGGGCCAATGGAATTTGGAGAGACACACGGTAAAGTTTGACGAGACACATGTCAATACACGAATGATTATTTCTCACATGTCAACACACGAATGATTATTTCCTTGATGAGCATAATCATCGTGTCTCTTCAAGTTTCGCACTTGAGTTTTAGCCATAAATAGGCTTCGTTTCCTCGTTGTTCCAGAGTGTTAGCATGACTAGACTTTTGGACTTTTGAGTTTTAGCTACCAAGTAGTAAGTCATAGTTTTAGGACTTTTTTTCTAGACCCAAGCAAGTAATTTCTTGAACAAAAAACTTAACCATGAGTGATTGAGTGATTCCTATAATGATTCAATTAGTTCCAAGTCAGATTATAACACTGAGACCTACCAATTAGGGACCAAGGAAGTCGACATTAAGGAGACTTCACCTGATCAAGATGGGGCAGCCCAACTGGTCGAGATCCTTAGCCTTGGTGAGGCGATGGTCCCAAAGAAAGAGTTCTTCAACATGATTGAAAGAAGGCACCTAGTTAGACCATGCAAGAGAGAGGACTTGAACATTGAGGCAACCGTTGCGGGTATGTCTCAAGTCTCGTCTAAGGACTGTGTCAGCTTAGTGGTAGCTACGGATGTGCCGAGCAACTTCGATTAGGGTGCCGAGGCTTCAGCTGCTGTAATGGGAGAAACAACCATTGATTCTACGGTCAAGGAGGATCAGCCTATTGGTGGTGGCGAGGCCGAGGTCGAAGAGGCCTAGGAGGAAAGACCTATTGTAGCGACCAAGGTGTGGGGAGCGATCGCATTCAGGAGGGATTGGCCTAGCCAAACTTCAACGACAGGATATACTTCATCTTTGATGCTAGGCCGACTTCGATCCCTGTGTCGAGCGTACCAGATTCCCAACAACGTTATCTTGGTGTTGCCTTAGGAGAGGGACTCTCTAGTGAACCCACCAGAGGGTTTGTATATGAAGTTTTTTCAAGTAGGACTCTGCCTTCCATTTTCATCCCTTCCTCCTATAGGCACTTAATGATCTAAATGTATGCCCTACTCAATTAAACCTAAACCACTATCAATCCTTGATTGGGATGTACATCCTTTAGAGGTACTATCATATGACAGAAATGTCGTGGGAGGCCTTCTAGCAAGTCTACAAGATAAAGAGGCTTCCTCAATAGACTAGTTGGTACTATTTTACTGGCTTTAAGAAGGATTTCATCCTTGGGAACCCCAACTTAGATAAACACTAAAAATTCAAGTGGTTTTATGTTGGGTGGAACTAGATGTCCCAGGCTAGTAAGGTGGTGGCCGAAGATCAAGAGATCTCGAGGAGGTTTGAGTAGGGACACATATGGTCGAAGAGACCATGGGTACCAAGTGAAGTCATTGCAGCTATGGAGGAGTTGTACTCGAAGCCTAAAGCTTTCCAGCAACAAACATTTTTGCCGCGAAAGACAAATCTTGCCCATTATGACTGATGTAGGGGGTCTAACTTAACTAAATGTCGACATGATGATGTTCCACTTGCATGGCCTGTAGAGCACATGACAGTTGTAGAGCACAGCATTGCCAGCATTTTGGGGCTGAGCACTTACTGATTTAGGCAGCCAATAGGGGAGCCATCACCATACAGTTTTGAGGACTTTTCTAGTTGTTCCCTTAGTTTGGGGCCACCCATCGCCAACAAAGAGCTTTGGGATGTGATAAGGCTGTTCTACCCACCAGGCCAACTTCAAATCAAAGGTATGCCCCGAGTTTTTTTTTAATGTTGTTGCCGAACTTGTCTTTACTTAGGTGACTTTCTTTTTTCAGAAATGTCTTTAAAGGGGATGTCTAGGTAGAAAAGGCAGAGGATAATGGAGGAGCTCTGCCAATCCAAAGGTAAGGGGGTCATTAAAGACGTAAGGGACCAAGGAGCTTAAATAGCCCATTGCTATCAACCCGTCAGGTGCCCTACCACCGTCGACGAGACCAAGGGACTTATCAAGCCATTAGGAAGTTAGTTTCCATTGCTAGTCGATACACCGAGGAGGGGACATATGGCACCACCTAACATGTCCCCTAATAGTTGAGACCATTGGGGAGGCTGTGTTGGACAACGAATTTTTTGTTGCAGACCGAGAGCAGAAGTTCTCAAACTATTTTCGCTTGGCATTCAAGCTCACCATCTAGGTATACTTACTTTATGTCTCGAGCTTTCTACTACTTGTTTATTTTCTTGATTTCTAATCCATGCTTCTACAGGATTATTCATATCTGAAGGTCACTGACCTCTTAATTGAGCGTACTTTGCACACCGAGCAAAGAAAGGCCAATAGGGCCATTGAGGAGAAGGATCAGGTAGAGAAAATGCTCAAGGAAAAGCAGGCCGAGCTTTCCTTGGCAAGAACCAACGTAACCCACGCTGAAGACGATACTAGGAAAGCTCAAGAGGAGGCCACCCAAGCACAAGTTGAAGCAAAATAGGCTCAGGGCACCCTCCAAGCTGCTCGGGATGAATATGAGCGGTTCTTGAGTAAGAAGCTGCCCGAGAGGCTTGCTTAGGTAATGGAGCAGTTCAAGGGCTCCGCTCACTACATAGACAATTACTATCTCTAGACAAAAGACTTTTAGGAGCACATTCTAGAAAAGCATCCCAAGACCGTTGCCTTCAATTGGTCGATCATAGTTGAGCCCAAGGCTGTTGATGGAGAGGAGTAGGTCAAGGAAGCCCAAGCTCTAGAATTCCAAGACATAGTGGTCCATCTTGACACCGAGGATGGTGACACTAGGAATGGTGACACTAGGGCCCAAAGCTGATGGCCTTGTACTTCTTCTTTTTGTATATATTTTTTTATTCTCTATCGAGGTTTGGGAGGTGCCTAGTCATTTGTACCTCCCACAGACATTAATAAGACTTCCATCTTTTCAAGTTTGATGCTTCTTAGATTATTTTATTTTTTTCAACTTCATGGTTCCTCGGGCTATTTTTATTATTCCCAAGTTTGTTGTTCCTCAGGTTATTTTTATTATTCCCAAGTTTAATTTTTTTAGGTTATTTTGGTTTTTTTTTTTGGCCGAGTAAGTAGAATAACCATTTCTTAAACTCTTATGTTTGGGATGCACTTGTCCTACGTGCCCAATCTGGGATGGCTACGACGGTGAGTAGTGTCATATGCCCTTCTCAGACTTGTTTAAGCTCTTTAGGACTTTTACAAGTCTAGTTATGGTTGGGAGTTAAATTCCCCAGGGTCATCACATGTCAGTGTGACTGTTGGCCTAGTCGGCCATATGGTTTTGGACTAGCAGACTATTCTTTCAAGTCCGTTTATGGTCAAAATGTGTGCCGACCAGCCCCTAGTCAGGAGTTAGGGTGGCTCTTTTCTTTGAGAGTTGTGGCCATTTTTAAGTGCAAATTGCTTAGAGGAATTCTTTAAACGTGTATATCTTTCCTTGATTTTTCCTTTTTCGTACACATCTTTGCTATGCTTAGTAGATCTTTTAGTTACAAAAAGAATGATGAGGCCAGAGGTCAAAAAAGGTGTTTAGGCTTTGTAGACTAAGGAGATGGAGTTTTTCCTATGGCAATTTGAACAGTAGTACGATAAGCCTAGAGTACCTTCGAGAACTTGTCAATCCATGCACCCGTGAGCCCTTTTAGTTTCATTTTCAAGTTGTCCTTAATAGTGTTGTTAACTGCTTCAACCCATCCATTGCTTTGAGGATAGCCAAGCAAGGAAAAAACCTTCTTGATGTTGAGCTATTCACATATATGGAGGAGACTGGGTGCTTCAAACTGCTTGGCATTGTCGGTGACTATGCTGTGCGAGATGTCATATCTACAAAGAATGTTCTTCCAAATGAAGTTGGTACATTTGGCTTTATCCATGTCAGTGCAGGGCTCGACCTTGGTGAGGTAGTCAATAACCACTACGCAATACTTGAGTTATGATCAGGCCGGGGCCAAGGGTTTGATCAAGTCGATAGCCCATTTGGCGAATGGCCAAACAGATGTAATGGAGTTAAGTAGCTCAACGTGTTATCCAATCGCTCAAGCAAACTGCTGGCACTTGAGATAATTTCATGCGTACTCTTTGTAATCTTGGTCTATGGTCGACTAATAGTACCCTTGATGGAAGCACTTGAGGGATAAGGAACGCCCTTGTGTGATTGTTGTACAACCCACTGTGGAATTTTTTCATGAGGTTTAAAGCCTCTTGAGGCCCAACACATCTTCGATAGAGCGTAGTGTAGCCTTCTTTGTAGAGCTTCCCTCCAATCATCGAATTTTGGGCTAAGATATTATAAATATGTGTGGACACCTCTACTGTGGTTAGGTATCAGTTGATCAAGTCCATCCATGTGTCTATTTGCTCTTCAGCTATGTTCATTATTTCCTTGCTGGCGCTCAGTTCAGCTAGCCTATTTATCGAAACCAATATCAAGTCGCTATCTCTTAGGCCCAAGGCTATTCAAGCACATGCGTCAGCTTCTGCATTCTTGGACCTCAGGTTCTGAACAAAAGAATAGGCTCTGAACTACCCAAGCAAGGCTTTGACCTCTGTCAACTATGCAACCATAGACTCCTCCATTCAAGCTTGGAACCCATTGGTGACCTCCTACACAACAAGCATTGAATTGCTATGGATGCGGATGCAATCCACCCCAAGGTCACATGCGATTCTAAGCCTAGCTATCAAGGCTTCATATTCGGTTTCATTATTGGACTCCTTGAAGTTGAAGTAGATTGCGTAACTCACCTTGTAGCCATCTGGACTAATGAGGATGAGGCCAACACCCGAGCTGCTCACACTTGATGATCAATCAACGAAGAGCTTCCACTCGGGCCTAGGCTCAACAGTGATGCTGCTAGGGGCATCTTGTTCTTTGATGGGAGTTTTCTCGACATAAGAGGTGTTCTGCCCAATGTTTGTGAACTCTACAATGAAGTCGACCAAGGTTTGCACTTTTATGGCCGTTTGGGGCACAAAGTGTATACCATAGTGCCCAAGCTCAATCGACCACTTGGTCATCCGACCAGATATTTCTTGACTTTTGAGGACTTGGCACAAGTGGTATTTGGTTGAAACTTGAATAGTGTGCCCCTAGAAGTAAGGTCAAAGCTTTTAGGTAGGGGAAATGAGAGTGAGCGCTAGATTTTCCAATGGAGGTTACTACTCCTCGGTGCCTTGAAATGCCCTGATGGTGTAGTAGACTGACTTTTGGACACTATTTTCTTCTCCAACGAGGACCGAGCTTACGTCTTTCTCAAAAATAGCCAGGTAGGCATAGAGTGTCTTTCCTAGTAAAGGTTTGGATAAGAGCAGGAGCATGGCCAATAAAGTCTTTGAAATGGTGGTAAGAACCGTTGGTTAGAACTACTTTCACTGTAATAGGTGAAAGCTTTACACTAGAACAATTTTTTATTGTTACTATAGCATATGAAAGCGTTACACTATTTATAATTGAAAAAGTGGTGAATACCACCTTGGCCAAACAGGGGGAAAGTATTTCTTGAGGCTTTGGAATGCTTCATCACACTCCTTGCTCTGCTCAAACCTTCCATTTAGTGCCTATAAAAAAGGCTGGAACTTATCGATAGACCAAGAGGCAAACCTGGACAAGGTTGTTACCATTTTGGTCAGCTTTTGTACTTCTTTGACAGTACAAGGAGAATGCATATCTATCACGACCTAGGCCTTAGTGGGATTGATTCAATACCGCGGTGGTTAACCATGAATCCAAGGAACTTGCCAGATTCAACTCTAAATGCACATTTATTTGGGTTGAGTTTCATCTTGTATTCTTAATAGATGTTGAAGCTTGCCCAGAGATTAGCGATATGGTCTGTTGCTTAGACAAACTTGGCAAGCATGTCGTCGACGTATACCTCCATGGTTTTCCCAATTAGCCAAGTAAACATTCTGTTCACAAGGTACTAGTAGGTGGTTCTAGTGTTCTTCAGTTTGAATGGCATGACCACATAGCAGAACGGTCCTTGGTCAGTGGTAAAGGTAGTCTTTATTTGGTCTTCTTTCACGATCTTAAATTGGTTATACCCAGAGTAGGCATCCATGAAGCTTAGCAGCTTATATCTAGCCATTGTGTTCACTAGTTGGTCAATCTAGGGTAATGGGAAGCAGTCCTTTGGGTAGGCTTTGTTAAGGTCGGTATAGTCAATGCAACCTGCCACTTCCCATTGGCCTTTTTGACCAAGACCACATTCGCCAACCACTGTAAGTATGTAACCTCTCGGATGAAGCCAGCCTTCAAGAGCATTTGGACTTCTTTGTTGATGGTGGCATATCTCTTTAGAATAAATGCTCTTCTTTTCTAAATGACCAATTTGTGTTCTAGGCAAATGTCGAGGTGGTGGTAGATGATGCGAGGGTCGATGCCAGGCATGTCCTCATATGACCAAGCGAACACATCCCGATATTTTATTAAGAGCTTCTTCAAGTCGGCCTGGATCTTATGCTTCAATTGAGACCCAAGTTGGACCGTTTGATTGGGGTGTTCGAGGTCTGGGTAGTACGACACCAATTTTTCTACCAACGTGGCTAACACTTCTTCTTCAATCATGTAAGGATCAAGATCGAATAGCATCTTTGGCTCTTGCTTAGCGAGGAAGGCCATCTCATCCACCTTAAATATGGCCAAAACGTTTAGTTGCTGAGCTTAGCCTCTTTCATAGCCTTGGCATAACATTCGCGAGAATCCTTCTACCTTAACTTGTTGACTTTGACTCTATTCTCCATTAGAAACTTCATTACGAGGTGGTAGGTGGAGACCACGGCTTTGAAGGCAGCCTACTGATGATAATGTTGTATTGAGAGAGCTTGTCGATGACAAGGTAGTTGACTAGGTGTGTTTCCTGAGCAGCACCCTCTCCAATGGTGACCGAAAAGTTGATCTTTCCTATTACTTGGATGCATTCTCCAATGAAGCCATACAGGGGTGTCCGGACTACGGTTAGTGTGGCATTGTTGTTCCTCAACTTGTCATAAGCCTGCTTGAACAAGATATGGGCCGAGCTACCGTTATCAATCAATACACGCTAAACTATGTGGTTGGCGATTTGAAGTTTGCACACTAGAGCGTTGTTGTGTGGGTGAATGAGATTGTCTGCCTCTTCATCTGTAAAGGTGATGGGGATGTCCTCTTGTCTATAGATCTTGTTTATGTGTTCAAACATGGTCATGAGGTCGCCCTTCTTAACTAGCCAAGCCTCCCAAGCATATGGTTGCCTGCCACTCAAGGTGTCCCTAGTAACTAGCCCACCAAAGAGTGCATGAACGATGCTTGGGAGTTCCAAGACATTCCCACCATCATTGCTCTATTGGTGTTGTCTATCTTGGGCCGGTTGGTCGTTCCTTTCAACACTAGTACCAAGAGTTAGGATTCACTCCATAAAGTCCCGTAGATGTCTATCTTGGATAAGTCTTTCGATCTGGTCCTTAACCTGGATACAATCGTGGGTATTATGTCCGACATCCTTTTGAAAGTTATAGTATTTGTTTTCATCCCTCTTGGCTCTACTTATTAGAAAAATATGTATATATTGGAATTTTAAAAGTTTGAAATTAGAGTATTTTCTAGAACACGAGTTTGACAAGTTATATACATAAATTAATAAGATCTTACTAATCTTTGCATGCCAAAGTACTTCTACAATCCATGAAGAAAAGAACATTCTAAAAAAGCCTTAACTAATTGGTCTTCTTTGCTACTCTTTATCCACGATTGAAGTGTGTGTGGGCATACATCGTACAACTCTTGCACCGATGACTCACCTTCCAACCAATTAAAAAGAAGCAAAGGTTCATGATTGTGAACAAAAGCTCTTATGGAGTTTTAGAGTATCTAACACTATAGTACTCACTCTTAACTTCTCAACTAAT